>JAINUV010001156.1:0-42416 GCA_020205505.1 Panax japonicus
TCATGTTTTATATTGTTTTGTAGGAATTGGGACAAAAGTTACTTGGATCGATGTTTGGGGTGGCTAGATTCGCGTTTTCGGCTTGTTATTTACACAGCAGTCACTTCAGAGCCAATTTGACTATAGCTCCGGATTATTTCGCGAAACTTCAAGAATGAAAGTTGTAGATCTACTTTTCCTCTTTCCAGAACATCTTGAATCATCTAAATCGGAGTTCGGACGAAGAAGTTATGGCCATTTTCCCAAAGGACGTCGGAGCAGAAAATGTTGGAAAAAGGGCCAAGCGCCTAGGCGCTCCATACATGCCTAATTCAAGCGCCTAGGCGCTCAAAGTCAGTAACATCATTCAGACCAAGAGCCTAGGCGCTCCAGACAGGCCAAAATCAAGCGCCTAGGCGCTAGGAAGCAGAGTTTTGCGTTTTGGGCGAATTTTGACACCTTTTTGACTCCAAATTGGATTGGGTTTGTTCCTAAGCTAAAAATTAGACTTGTAACCTATAAATACATGATGTAAGGCATAGAATAAGAAGAGATTACATAGCTTAGCTTAGAGATTCATAGCTTAGATTAGAGATACACTCCATTAGATTAGAACATAACCCTATTCTAATTAGTTTGGAGATTGAAGCACTTGGGAGACCATTGAAGATTTAAAGTAGGCAAGGAGGAGGCGGTCAAGGCTACTGACAATAGATATTCTACTCGATCGTCTTCTATCTTTATCTTTTAATGATTATTCAATTGTGGATTCTTAGTTTAATTCAATAATCATGAACTATTCTTGTTGGAATTACAATGGATCGCTAGTTGTGTATGTTTATTTTAATAGCTTTGTTAATCAATTAGTTATTTTCTATTGTGAGGATGGTCTATTGTGATTTGGACTTAATTGTTTAATTGCTGGCCATCAATTACCGTGATAATCTATATGAACTCGAGAGATGAAGTATAGATTTAGATCTAATATGATAGCATGTGTTCAGGATTTTGTTAGTAGCTTAAACTTGATGAGTGTTAAGGTAGAGATATGCTTGACGCCGCATGTATCTTATAGAGAACTTGTTCTTCAACCTTTTTCAATTGTAATTCACATAGAGATATAGTGGGTTGGTTGGTTAAGGTGTTTAACGGATTTCTATCTTAATTGTGGATTAACGTTATACGGTATTAGTGCATCGAGAGGTGGTTATACTACTTTCGTGTCTTGATTAACAATTTGGGATAGAGAATAATTGATGAGAAGTGTGTTAACCTAAATGAGCAATAAGTGAAGTTGTGATCTTAATTCTCTATAATCTGATTTTAATTAGTGGTAATTAGAATTAGTTTAGTTAAATATTTTAATTTATAACATTAAATTCATTTGTTTAAATAAGATTGAGTTGGTTACGGGTTAGTATTTGGTGATTTTTATTAAATAATTCTCTGTGGGAACGATACTCAACTTATCACTTTATTACTTGTTGACCACGTATACTTGCGTGTTGTGCGTAACTAGATTTTACCCAACAGCAATCCATTAGAAGAGTCAAGTAGAGCATGATATCTACTATCTTCTATGATTTAAAAAGTTTTTCATCAACTTTATAACTGAGACTCAGCTTAATAAATAAACCACATCATCAAATCATCCCTACACTAAGGGCCAAGGATATTCATGTAATCATCAATGGTCATTATTATACCGAATAATCCCTAGTTATAATCATACCAACAACTGTCCATCAATGCACTACAGGACAAAAAGGACTTTTACCACATCATTTGTAACATTACGTGTCATGATTATACCGAATGATCCCTGGTCATAATCATACCAATCAACAGTACCCCATGAATAGTATCCTATGAATAGTACTTCGAGAATAGTACCTCGTGAATAGTACCCCGACATGAAAAGTACCCCAAATACCCGAGTGAATAATATTCAGGTGAATAGTAATTGGGTGAATAGTAACTAGTGAATAGTAACTTGCGAATAGAACTCTGGCATAAAAAGTGCCCCGAATACCCGAGTGAATAATATTTGAGTGAATAGTAATCGGGTAAATAGCAAACCCGTAAATAGTAACTCATGAAAAGTATTCCGTCATGAAATGATCAATAAGTATTCAAGAAAGGTCATAATACTATTTCCATGAAAAGATATTGGACTGGAGCGCAAATATCAAGGATATCTACTAATTTCATGGAGTATAGAAACCAAAACATCAACAGAATGTGTGTATAATCAGGAATACGAGACGAAATAATATTACTCACATACTACGGAGTACGAGAAGAACATATTATTTCAAGCGAATATTGAACAAAAAACAACATCTCTGAACGAAAATAATATTCCAATGAATATTAACGAAGATAATATTCCTACAAATATTGAACGAAGATAATATTCTTTATGAATATTGAATGAAGATAATTCTTTAGATATTGAATGAAATAAAATTCATACGAATATGAAAACTAATATCTCTTCAGAATATGAAATAAATAATACCCCTTACCTCAGAAGAAGACTGGATACTAGAGTAGTGAAGTAGCAGACTACTCTTCTTCTTTCTCTCTACAGATTCTCTCTCTATAGCTTCTCTCTCTATAATTGCTCATGTGAGACTTAGTGAATTGGTGAGAATGAAGGAAGACTGAGCTTCTATTTATAGGAAAATATAGTTTCGATAATTGCAAATTTTGGGGCTCAAAATATTACAGTACAATACCTTCATCTTTTTCTTCATTTTTAATTTAGTCCTGCAAGTATTATCAAACTTGAACCACCTCCCCTTATAGTACATCATGTGAATCAATAGTTCAATCATGTGAATCATAGTTCTATACATGTGAAAATACGAATTATAGTATAGTACCTCCATCTATACCTCTATTTTTAACTTAGTCATGCAAATATTAACAATCTTTCACCTCCCCTAATAGTACGTGCATGTGAATCAATAGTATACACATGTGAATAAATATTTATAAGCATCTGAATTAATAGCAATTAATTGATCATTTATTCGATTAATTATCTGATTGGTCAATATAACTTCCAGACATCAATTATTATCAAAATAAATGTCGATTTCCACTAACACTAACGATTCCAACACAATGGAACTATCAATTTCATCTTTAATCAACACGAACTTATTTATCATTAATATTATAAGTCACAATATTTAACAACCAGGTCGTTTCCAGGAAAGAGTGGGCTTTCCGATAAGGATTTCTCCTTATTGACGCGCAATTAGGTGACCAAACCTCTCCTTGACAGAACTTCTAGACATTGTCAATATTACAATAATAATATGAATAACTTTGTCATCTCAATTATTGATTTAATAATATAACATATTATGCAGATGATACTCTGATAATAATTAAATCAATAATATGAGAGATATGATGCAGCAATTACTGTAGCAATAATTGAGTATACTTGAGTGACTTTTCACGTAAGCTTCAATAATCAATACTGTGTGCTACTTTGCAACCACGCATATTTACTGTACTTTTACTACTGGGTAGTTTAACAGTTTAACGGTAAAACTTCCGCCGTTATTTTTATAAAAAGTTAATTATGTCATTTTCTAACTACGACAATACTTCCGTTGTGGGGTCCACCAATGATTGTGTCGTCGTACGAATATTCCCTGTTAAAATGAATATTCCCCGACCAATCGAATATTATATAACCACTTGCTTACTTTGCAAAATTTGTAAATATTACCCTCAACTATAACATTATATCATATACACACCATAATATTCAAAAATATATTTCGAGAGAAATTAATCTTTATTCATAAAAGTTGGAGTCTTACAGCCATCCCTGTGGATAGGTATCCAAACCTAATAGGCTAACAGGACAAAGACATGGGAGCCTCTCGTAGGCCCAAAACTATAAATACAAGATCAAATATCTACGGTCAGTCAAACTGGCAACCCAAAAAATGGAAATCAAAAGAAAAATGCTCACCAACAGGAATGGGTAAAACCCTAACCAAGCCTCTATCCCGCCATCTGAGCGTAGGTGCAATCCCACTGAGGAAGTAGGCTAAGGTGTAGGAGCCCCAATCAAACTCTTTGATATAGTCCACCTCCCGAGTGCGCTAACTAAAGCTGAAGTGATACCGTCGAGAGTTATCAGCCCAGGAAATAACTCCTGAGGATTATCAAAATAATCGCCGATGATGCGATCTCTAACCCTCCGATCATCGGCAATGGCTCAGTCAGAGGCCCTACTCACACATATACACTCAAGGGACCAGAATAGACTGTCCTAACCCTGAGCCACCGTAGCCGAGACTCCCAACAAGGCTCTGACTGCAGTCGGAGAAATGTCAGCCACTAAAGTCACCGGCGCCTCAAAAACTCCATCCCATGATGAATCGCCAATCATCGGTGTCACTATCACCTCACAATCTAACAAATGGATAGACTTGGTCTGGTGAAACCAGTGCTCAGATAAAGCCCTGAGTTAAACCCAGGGACAACGAAGGGGGAGGATGGAGAAGAAAGCCTCGAAGCCCCAGGCATGCACAATCTCTCGGTACTCTAGATAAAGAGTCTGGTACAAAAATGTATGCTAAACTAGTTCCCTCTAGGCTGCATAAAGCCGGGAACCTGCTCACAATGCCAATCAAAATCAGAACCCTTGATCCCATAACAGGAAAAGGAAGATCAACACGGCTATTACCTCATTCGCATGAAGATAGATCGAGGGATAATGACTCAAATCATCTAAAAGCTCTAGAATCATCACATTTATAGTTGGAAGCTCCCTGCGGGGAATGCAATAAGGAAGAGAAAGATCCACAGCTGGTGCGTCCTCCTCCTCATCCTCAACATCTGGTCTCTCAACCCGGATAGGATAAATCACTGACTCAGTCAACCGACGAGGCTTTCAGCATGGGCGAGGCCGAGGCACATCTGAAGTTCTCCTCCTCACACTTGAAGAGGTCCTACGAGAACTACTCGATTGGTCTAGATCCATATATCTGGACAAAAGTCTCCAAATCACCTCAACAAGGGTGTGGTAAATTCTAATTTGGAGTTCATTAAATGCAGTTCATAGCTATATACATGCATACATTAATTTAACATACATCTACAGTAAATTTAAAATGCATGATCATCCAATGCTAGACTCGTAAAAAATTTTCGCCAGAGTCTCCTTCGTAAAAAGGACTATCCACATACACGTAGGCATGACTAGGTGGTCATTCAGTAGCACACCAACTCAAAGTAATAACATCCTATATGCATGAAAAAAACATCAAAGTCATATCATAAAGGTATCCTAATTACCAGGATTACTTTACTTCAAAACCTTTGCTCATTTGTTCTCAAATAGGATGAAATAATAGCAGAAAAGGGTGCCAATTGACTGTGTTAAAAGTCAATTTTTTTTCATATTAATACATTCAGCATGGTAAAATACTAACATTTAATGTGTTTGAATAATTTTTATCAAGTCATATGAGCATGCATATTCACTACTATGTGTTTTGAAGCATTCTGTATGATATATCACTTTCAACGATCAAAACTGGAAAGAAAACATGTAAACGTTACCAGGATAGTGCAGAACGATTGTACGGTGATGGATTTTACAGAAATTAGCCCAAACTCATTAGATCTTAAGAGGAAATCTCGAATTCTTTGTGCAGCTTCAACTTAAAAATGACTTGTGAAAGGGATGGGAGGTGAGATATAACCCACAAGTGGCCACGGGTTAACTCACGACAGCTGCGAGTCTACCTGTGGCTACCCTGTGTGGTCCCCACCCCCTTTGGCTCGATCAATTTGAGTTGGAAAGGAGGGTCCCAGAAGCTAAAAGTTAAATCAGGAAAAAGATGCTACGCGATTAAGCGAAAAAGCCTGAAATCCCGATTTCAGAGACCAAAATGCGGGTCTACATATCAAACATTGATATTCACCTGGATACAGGGTTCAGGAAGCTGATGATAAATGCTATTAAAAGCGGCCTTATCAACGCATCATGAAGGTCCAATGCCATCAACCTGGGGTTGTAATTGTTATCAAAAGCATACATCTCGTCAAAAATACATCCCCAGCGGAGATTTCGTACATCTTAAACCGTTGAAAGCTACTTCAATGAGGATCAGGCAGCCCTAATATCACAAGCCATTGGAGACAACTCTAGCAAAGCATCGAAAGTGGTCTGATGATGCAATCCATTGAAAGCTACTTCAACGAGGTTTAGGCATCCCTACCATTATAAACCGTTGGCGATAACTCCAATGAAGCATCAAAGAAACCTGATTATACCAACCACGGAAAACTATCCTCATTGGGGAGGACCGATGATGGAATTTGTGATACAAATCCCCAGCAATCCAAATGCAATCCTCAAGAGTCGCTCACAAAAGAGAAGAACATCTTAGGGATCTTAAAAACATATTTGTGACTTAACATCAAATCAGGCTCAAATAGCACTGATGGACAGTTCAAACTGCTGGCGATAACCCCAGCGTGGCATCATGAGATTCCTATGATGAGAGCTTTGTAAACTACCAATCGAGTAGACATCAAAGCGATTCAATAGAGCTATCATTGACAACTCCATCCCCCAATAGAAGCAATAGGGGCGAGCAGTTATCACATCCCGTTGGAAATCATTCCAACAAACAACACTCAACATAATGTTACATCATGCTGCATTACATTTGCATCATGTTTATCTTGTCATATTTCAAGTGTCTAGTAGTCTTTATCATATCTATGCCATTGCATAGCATGAATATGATAAAGAGAGGCATCTGTAGACCCTCGAAATTTTGCATTTCTATTATTAACCTTGCAGGAGGGCAGAATCATCTTCTAGAGATAACCCTTGAAGTCATATCAGTTTTTAACACCAAAGACAACCTAGGAGACTCAGTTTTTAATCTCGGAGATAATCCCGAGAGGTTCAGTACACACCTCGAAGATAACCCCGGGAGATCCAATTTTAATCTCGGAGATAACCTCGAGGGATGCAGTCCAAGTTCCGGAGATAACCCCGGAAGAGTCAATTTCAACCCCGGAGACAACCCAAGGAGATACAATTCAACCCTGGAGATAACCCTTGGAGGTCAAGCCAACCTCAGAGATAACCCTGAGGACATTTATCATCTACAACAGTCCAATCTTGGCGATAATCCTGAGAAACGACTGCTACATTTGTGTCAAAGCCGGAGATAACCCCGGTGGGGGCAAAATCATCATTTTGCCACCTCAACACCACATCAACTATGACGCCCTCAAAATAGATCCACACGACCCATTCTGAGTCTCCAGATATTATACTATAAAAATCAAATACAAACTTCATTTATACAACTGTTGAACTGTCGTGCAGAATACGACCACAGTTAAACCGTGATTTTTAATACAAATGTATGTAACTCTCATGGTGCCTTGACCACAACCTTACAATGGTACCTTACATAAAAGTACAGTCAATAACTATTTTAGAAATTAAAATCTTTAAGAAGTGCTCAAGGAAACCTTCGTACATGGGTGGCCATACGTCTAGGTTATGATAGATATCATATGTCCACAGAATTATCCTTGGTTGACCCAATAGTTCCCAAAGAAAAACAAGAAGATTGTTATCATCTTCTTTCCAATTGTGAGTTTTTTCTTGACATATAATTATCTCTGTTGTCTCCAAGTGAGAATTATATTTCAAATAAACTCCAAGATTATATAGGTAGTGCTCGTAGATATACTCAGCAAGTGGATGAGCACAACTCTGTTTTATGATAACACGAGGTTGTATGTCATTAGACATCTTGTATGATAGTGAAAAAACACCCTTCTAAAGTTGGGTTCACCTCACCCTATTCGGTTCACCAAAATTAAATATCAAATGACATATAAAATACGACACACTTATCTAAAGTTCTCAATAAAATTATTTCCATACAAAAATCTACAACTCCTCTTTCAATGATTCCACTTGGAGATGTTAGAAAACTTATCATAATATCCTCCCAAATTTTTCCAGAATTTTTGAATGTCCGAAAAATTACGAAACTACAAATGGATTTTAACCCGTCATGCGGTAATCCACGTAAACAGATCATTTTCACAATTTAATAAGGAATGAATACGAAGGATCATTCACCATGCATGTGATAATCCACATAGACAGGTTATTCCAATAGAATAATAAATAATAGAACCAGGTCAGGCGTAATACGCACCAACAGGATATTCTAACAGAATTATAAAGAATGGAATAACAACAGAAATCACCATACATGCGATAGACCGCACAGACGGGTTATTCCAACAGAATAATAAGGAATGGAATAACAATAGCTCTTTTCATGAATACGAAAGAAATAATACCCCTTACTATAATAACAATATCCCTTACCTTAGAAGAAAACTGGATACTGGAATACTGAGGTAGCAGACTTCTCTTCTTCTTTCTCTCTATAATTTCTCTCTATAATAATTGCTCTATAGCTTTAGTGAATTGGTGAGAAATGAAGGAAGAATGAGCTTCTATTTATAGGAAAATATAGTTTTGATATTTGTATGTTTTGGGGCTCAAAATATTACAGTACAATACCTTCAACTTTTCTTTCATTTTTAATTTAGTCCTGCAAGTATTATCAAACTTGCACCGCCTCCCCTAATAGTTCATTCATGTGACTTAATAGTTATAATCATGTAAAAATATGAATTACAGTATAGTACCTCCATTTATACCTCCATTTTTAACTTAGTCATACAAGTATTATCAATCTTGCACCACCTCCCCTAATAGTACATGAATGTGAATCAATAGTACACACATGTGAATAAATAGTTATAATCATGTGAATTAATAGCAATTAATTGCTCATTTATTTGATTAATTACCCGATTGGTCAATATAACCTCCAGACATCAATTATTATCGAAATAAATGTCGATTTCCACTAACACTAACAATCCCAACACCATGAAAATATTTTTCTCAAAAATTTCATTTTTGAAATTTTAAAGTTTGACTTTTTCTGAAAAAGTCAACCCCAACAAATTTTGTGTTTATAGTCTATTTCTACTAATTTCATCGTTCCGGACTCAAATATCATGTCTACGTCTCCAAATTCAACTCCGAACTCAACTTCGATTTTTAATAACATTCATCATTAATATTATAACTCACAATATTTAACAACCAAGTCATTCCCAAGAAAGAGGGGGCTTTTCGATAAGGATTTCTCCTTATTGGCGCGCAATTAGGTGACCAAACCTCTCCTTGACAAAACTTCTAGACATTGTCAATATTGCAAATAATAATATGAATAACTTTGTTGTCTCAATTATTGATTTAATAATATATAAAATATTATGCAGATGATACTGTGACAATAATTGAATCAATAATATGAGAGATATGATGCATCAATTATTGTAGAAATAATTGAGTATAACTGAGTGACTTCTCATATAAGCATCAATAATCAATACCGTGTGCTACTATGCAACAACGCGTATTACAGTACTTTTATCAATTTAACTATTTACTAAATAGAATAATAATTATAAAAATTGAATACTTTCATTTCGTAAAATTTGGGGTCTTTCATCAACTTCGTCTCAACACAATTCAACTCAGACTGCGTATCAAGATATCCCATAAGAACCATAGCTCAAATCCTGAGTGACAACTGCACAAGACAGTACAACGGATAGACTTTAAAGACTTGGAGATCTGGTCATGGTCCCATCTTCCCGACTTCGTATAACCTTTAATCCCATGTCATTGTGTATCTCTCGACAACAGCATTCTAAAAAGGTACATCACTCCTTTATCTGATGCCCGAATTGAAAGTTATGAAGGTTCGAGCGGACAACACGTAGCCCAAATGCACGTACTTCGAGATGACGGGACATTCATGGCTCGGGGAAACCCAGGCAGCTGCAGGTAGACCCGCGACCATCTGGTCTTTAAATATGAGCTCTTGGCAGCTCATTTGAAAGGAAAAAAAAGCAGAAACGAGAGAAAACTTTGTTCATATCAGCTTGTATCTCCTACTAGAGTGCTCTAAACTGAGTGCTTCTTTTTTCTAAACACTTATAAGCTCGTGTATTGTAACATACTACAGTTTAACCGGTGGAAACCGAATTTCCAGGCGTCAAAATCAATCTGAAGTCTTCTTGGCAACCCATTGTAAGATTTTTTAGATTTTTCAGCCCACTTGAGAGTCTCTTCGAGTGGGTATGCCCGGATCGTTGATCCATGGATTTTTATTCGATTATATATATGTATATATATATATATATATATATATATATATATATATATATATATTAACCGTTTTTATATAAATATATATTTTAATTGCTTTCATAATATAGATATTTAATCTTTCAGCATGCGGGCTAGATTTGCCTAAATCTAGGTATTTCTAACTTTGACCTGTTCAAAAGTGACTAAACTGGAACCGTTGGAGCTAGAATGGTTTAGATTTACTCAAATCTAATTCTTTTTCTAGCTTTTGTACATATTATTCTTTCATGTGAGCCTAAGAATCGTGATCACAAATTCAGCCTCTGAATTTAGATTTGGTTCCCATGATGGACATTTCTCAGCTGCAGTCAGCTTGTAAATTATCTACGGTGTCTGGATATCCTTAGATAGCTCTCATGGCCACAAGGAGTTCGGCAGTGCTATGTATCTTATTTTTTCGAAGATGGCACGCATCTTGAAAATAAAAGTAATCAAGTCGAATACATAATAAAATGGAAGTATCAAAGGCCTCAATTACTATTGAACATAAGGGCTTGAAAACCTGTTTTCCAAAACTTCACTGTTATATATTGTTAAAATTGAACTTTTATACAAAAGTCAAATAATTTGCATATAGGTGCAAACGGGGCATAGCACTACTTCCAGATAATTGCACATAGGCCCAACACACACACACACATACGCAGATAAAAAGTTAATTGAAGAGTGGCGGTAACCGTGTTTTCACGGAAGTCGGGGGGTGCCTAACAACTTTCCTCCGCTTAATCAAGCCCTCGAACCCTAACGAATCTCGATTTCCAATACCAGTTAAACAGTGTTCAATCATTAGGTCTTTATGCAAACTTTTTTTGGTTGAGTTGTTACAATCATTTTAAATCTACCAATTGGCGACTCTAAAAGTCAAATCATCGACATATACATGTTGGACCTTTTCAAACTTATTTTTTCAAACAAAACTCACCTAAAATGATAACACCAAAAGACAAGCACAGAAAAAAACAAATAAAATTCCCGATATCGACAACAAATATACGATTAGTTATATCATAAAATATTATTAAAATATTTAATATTATATCATTTCAGATTCATTTAAAATATTTAGCATTAACCTAAAAAGTTTGACATTCTTCATACTTAAGTGTCTAGAACATTAGTACCAAAAAATGTATAAAGAATATTATATGGGTATAGTTGTTTTTACCTCTCTTTATCTCCATGACCTATGATGCTCCCAACTCATTGCATGTCTCTACTTGTTTGTTATTTTCATTTCCATATATATATATATATATATATATATATATATATATATATATATATATATATATATATATATATATATGGGTCTCCATCCACAGTAATCGGTTGTTGGGGACAATCCCTTTTATCCAGCCGTAACAGCTTGTACCGGCCTTAGAATTTTTTTTTTTTATAAGCCGGTACAAGCTGTTACGGCTGGATAAAAGGGGTTGCTCCCCAACAACTGGTTGTTGTGGATGAAACCCCTATATATATATATATATATATATATATATATACAAATAAATTTAATAATTTTATAAAGTCTTACTCATTTAAATAAATAAGTAGTATCTACCTCGTGTAAGATATCAAATTTATTTTAGAAAATATCAATTCTCTTCGTCTATAACTCTATATATATGAAAGACTTTTCCTTCCACTTTTTTACCCTCCCACTCTTCCCTTTCTTTATTACTTGTAGGGTCGCCTGCAACACTCTGTACTCTGAGGAGGACCCTTGTATAGAGAAGAGGAAAATACCATGGAAAAGAAACTTCCCATTTCTTATTTCTCTCTTTCTCTCTCTAAAATGGAAAAGGAAAACTCACCTCAAATTCTCTCTCCAAGCAGCAGTGGAAGAAGGAGAAGAAGCACTGATTCCCCCTCACCCGAATTCGAATTCTGGATGGTCCGAAACCCATCTTTCCCTCAACCCGATTTAGTCTCCGCAGACGAATTGTTCGTCGACGGAATCCTCCAGCCCCTCCACCTCCTCCGCCACCAAGAACCGCCAGACCCACCAAAATCTAGTTCCGACACTCCTCCAAATGAGCCACAACCCGAGTCGGAGCAACCCGGGTTGGGACACGGGTTATCGGAGGCACCAACGGTTTCGAAGCGGTGGACAGATATATTTAAGAAATCTTCCGATCGAAAGAACAACGGCAACGAAGAAAAGGAAAAAGAGAAAGAGAAGAAGGAGAAAAAGGGCGGCGGTGGAGTAAATGGGGTGAGCTCCGCGGAACTGAATATTAATATTTGGCCCTTTTTCAGGAGTAGATCCGCCGGTAGCGGCGGAAGTAGGCCGCGGATGGTGACGGCGAACCGAAAGGTGAGTAGCGCGCCGTGTTCGAGGAGTAACTCGGCCGGAGAGTCGAAGTCGAGGAAGTGGCCGACTAGCCCGAGTCGCGGGGGGGTCCACGTGGGCCGGAGTAGTCCGGTTTGGCAGGTCCGGCGCGGCGGCGCCAGCGGAGGTGCTTTGGGTGGAAGGGGATCTGAGGCTGTAGTTCGGAATGCCGAAAAGGGTATTAAAAAGGAAGTAAACGAGACTCGCCGGCACAAGACAACCGCCGTTCCCTCTGCCGTCTCCGGCGGTGGTGGGGGTAAAGCTAAGGTCTTGAACCTGAATGTTCCTACGTGTATTGGGTACAGGAGCCATTTGAGCTGTAGGAGTGATGAGATTGAGAGTAGTGCAGTGAGTGTTGTTTCCGGTGGAAACAGTGGCACCGCCGGTCATAGTGGCGGAGTTGGCTCCGGTGATGGTGGACGTGGGAATAATAATTTGTTTAATCTCAGGGGTCTGTTTACTAAAAAGGTGTATTAGTTTTTGACTTTGTCCCACAAATTATTAGTATTTAATGAAAGTAAGTAATTAAGTTTTATTTAATTTATGCTTTTCTTTTTAGCTTCTCTTTTTCTGTTTCCAAGTGAGTTCTGTAAATTTGAAACTTGTAATTTCTTTACATATGTAATTATATAGTAATTAGAAAGAGAATTAGTCTTTTCATTAAAGTTTTATTTTTAATTATAATTTTTTTTTCTCGATCCTTTATGCATTCAACATCCTTATAATGTTTCATATAATATTCTAATCTATATACTTAGAAAAATGGAGTATCGTTCAAAAATACATTTAGAACAGAAGGACTTTTATTTTGGAAAAATAATATCCATTTTTTATTTTATTTTTTGGGGGTAAAATAATCCATTTGTTTATCCTACTAAATAGTGATGTTTTTGCTCCACAAATCACAAACATTATATTCATGCTTGTCTTTTCAAAGATAGAATATTGAACAACTAGCTGGGTCCCGTGCCTCCGGCACTGTATGGATAATATGATTTATCTCAAACTTTGAACGATCAAAATAATTTATTGAGTGAGCGGAAAATTTAAAGTTATTTGTATTTTATTAAATTATTATTAGATTATTAGATAGATAGATGTATTTTATTAGATAGATGTATGAACGGTGGGATTTATCCCAAACTTTGGACGGTCCAGATGATTTATTAAGTGAGCGGAAAATTCAAAATCATTTGTATTTTATTAGATAGATTGTCTCTTCTTCACAAAAATGTAGAGGTTCTCAAAAGAAGAAATATATAATATATCCACACCACACTTCTGTAGTAGCTGGCTGACTGGTTAGCTGTGCTGGGCTGTGGTGGTTACCGGGTAGCTTCACAAAGGAATTGATTCAATCACTCTCTTAAATGTTAACCTTTTCTCACCGAGGTATCCAGGACCACCTTCTTATCATATCTACGTCCACAACACTATTTTTATATGTGTTTTTAATATTTTTATATGTGAGATTCACATAATATTTATGGGAGATATGACAATATAAAAATATCAAAAATACATATAAAAATATTAATTTCCTATCTATTAATGATTAGATGTTTGGTTCTTAGTAGTATATGATTTTATGTTTTTTGTTGTTGGCTCAACAACTCAAAATTTAAGTTTTTTACAAAATTTGTATGCAACTATGAAAGATACAATACATATTTTCTCACTAAGAATTGAACAAACAACTTAATATATCAATTAATTATGGCTTAAATATAATTTACTATCATATACCATGGACAATATTTCATTTCAGTGATCCATCTTTCAATTTTGTCAACTAGATGATTAAACTATTAAAAAAAATTCACTTTCATTCAATTGAGTTTGTCATGTCAAAAATTACTGATGTGACAGTCTGGGTGGGTCATAATTGAGCTTATGTGTAACTAAAAAGAAATATTTTAATTTTTAATTATATATTTATTATATATTAAAGGGAAAATTCATCAAACCACATTATATTAAACATTAAAACTAATAAAAAACAATAAAAGGCTAGATAAAATCATCAGGTATCGATTAAAGCTCTCCTCTCAGCAAAAAGCCACAGCTTCGATCAAAAAAACCTTGGGTCTCAGAATAAAAATTTCTCAACGATTCCAGCGTATCACTCAAAGTCTAAAACCATCAGATCAGAAGAAATAGATCAAAGCTCTTCATTCACAGAAAAGTCCCAACTTCAATCCAAAAAAAATCATGATTACAACGAGAAAGGAGTTCAATTGTTCATTATGTGTTGAATCTGCGTTTCAAATAAATTCATATTTCTCTCACCTCCTCTCTACATTAAATCAAATCAAAATAGTCCATACAAAGAAATATTTAAACGTTAGAAGGAAACAAAATAATTTCTTATACCGTTGCAATGTCAAATTCGCCGGTATTTTCTTCGTCATCGTCTTTTATGGTTTCTTCTTCCCTTTCTGCAAACACTCTTCTCTCTCTCTCTCTCTTCATCTTCTGAAACCCTGTTAGCAAAACTGAATGAAAACTATATATATTGACTTATCTCCAAACTGCAAAAATGAACTTGTCAAGGCTAGTACTTGGTAATATGTCCTTAAGACAATTATGCCCTCCTTACAGTGCTTAGAGTTGATGGCACTTGTCTTCCAGGATACAATGACAATCGTATGCTATAGTAACATGATCCAAATAGCATACACAACGAACCAAAAGAAATACTCTACACTCTCTCTCAATTAAACTATGAACTGCTTATGAAATAATAAAGACTTGAACACTTAGAATGATTAATACTTCGATGATTTGAATGGATGAAAAGGCTTCACCCTCTATCAATTTATAGGAGGGATTAGTGACCCATCAAAAGGGACATAACCCCTTGAAAAGGCACTATTTAGCTAAAACGATGTAGTTTTATGTAAGACACCAACTTTTTATGAATAAAGATTTGATTTTTTCTAAATATTATTTTATATAATAAGATGTGATTTGATATAATGCTATAGTTATGGGTAATATGTGTAAATTTTATAAGTAAGCAAGTTCTCATAAAATATTCTTCTGGACGAAGAATATTCTTTTTGTTAGAGAATATTCGTACGACGGCACAATCATTGGTGGACCCCACAGCGGAATGACTGTCGGATATCAAAAGCGACAGAAATAACCTTTTTATAAAAATAACGGCAAAACTTTTATCGTTAACTGTTGAAATACCCGGTGATAAAAGTACAATAATACGCGTGGTTGCATAGTAGTACACGGTATTGTACAATATCTCTTATTATTGATGCTTACTTAAAAAGTCACTCAGTTTATTTAATAATTACCACAATAGTTGTTGCATAGTATCTCATATTATTGATTTAATTATTATCATAATATCATCTGCACAATATTTATATTATTAAATCAATAATTGAGACGACACAGTTATTCATATTATTATTTGCATTATTGACAACGTCTAGAAAGTTCTGTCGAGAAAAGAGGTTAGGTTATTTAATTGTGTGCCAATAAGGAGAAGTTCTTATCGGAAAGCCCCCTCTTTCTTGGGAATGATCTAGTTGTCAATATTGTGAGTTATAATATTAATGATGAATAATTGTTGAAAGATTAAAAATGTGTTTATTGAAGATAAGTGATTTGTGATAAATATTTATTTAATTTTGATATAAATAAAGGGGTTTGTCATGAAGTATTTGTTGTAAGTTTGGCTTATTACATGGATCCCCACTTAATCATTTTTCAAAATCGTCGATAGAAAGTTATCTCAGTTTTATTTTATTATTATTATAATAGTAATAAAAACAGAAAGGGGTATTATTTCTTTCGTATTCGTAAAGGATGTTATTTTCTTCATACTCATAAAGGTTGTCATTCTAATCTTTATTAATCTGCGAGAGTAACTTGTCCACGCGGATTACCGCATGCATGGTGAATAACCATTCGTATTCATTCTTTATTAAATTGTTGAAAAGACCTGTCAACGCGGATTACTGCATGACGGGAGAAAATCCATTTTTAGTTTCGTATATTCTTTCATACTTGTATGGGATATCATTTCTTTTGTACTCATAAGGTATATTATTTTCGTTCAATATTCGTAAGAAATATTATTTTCTTCCATACTTTATAGTATGTAAGTAATATTATTTCGTTTCATATTCCTAAATCTACACTAATTTTGATAAGTATTACTTCTATAATCCCTGAAATTAGTAGAATATAATTGAATTTTTTGCTTCATCTAGCATCGTTTCATTGAAATATTGGTCTGAACTTTCTTATTAAATTTTAATATTTTCATTCGGGGTACTATTTACGGGGTACTATTCACTTGTGTACTATTTACTCGAGTACTATTTACGACAAAATTGGTTTCTTTTCTGTCCAAATTATTTTTTGTTAGTTCCTAGTAGGCACAATATAGATCTAGAAGGGGGGGTTGAATAGATCATTAGAATTTCAAATACTTTTCTGATTTATTTTGTATTGCTAATAATTTAGCATGTGACAAACTTAAGAATCTTTTCAAGCATAGTGGAATAAGTAAAAGATCCCCTTCATTGATATATTCATCATCATACATACATTGTTCGTAGAGTTAGTTCAGTGGTAAGCAGTTAAAATATACATAGCAATTATAACAGTTAATGTACATAATGTAAATGACATAAAGTAAAAGACACACGAGGTTTTAAGGTTTCAGAGACTCAAGCTCCTAATCCACTCTTTTGCTTTCAATTAGCAGGATTTCCACTAAGGAGGGGAAGCACCCTGAATCACTAAGATTCCTTCAAGACCAGCAGCCTTGGGACTTCAGTTCACTAAGAACTCTTCAAGGCCAGCAGCCTTGGAACTTCTCTAGTTCCCTAGGAACTCTTCAAGCCCAGCAGGCTTGGAAACTTAATTTAGTCCCTCCGGACAAGGACCCCTCAGACCCTGGCTTCTTGTTGTTGTAGTTGTTGATGTTGTTGGTACTGAGATGCTAAGATGTCATTAAGCTCTGAACATCTTTTTTACTTAGCAGCTTGGTGTGGTCCTCTTCGCATTCTGCTTCGGGTCTGGACCACATCTTCTTTGGTGCAGCTGATCTTCACTCTTTTCTGCTCATTTTCATCTGGTATCAGCTGTGCACCATCATCATCTGGGTTTGCTAAGTCTCTGTGCTTTTAGTAGACTTTGTCTGGCACTTAGCAATCCCTGAACCCTTCTTGAATACTTTGCAGACATGGTTTTGCACTTGTTCAGTTTCAACTTTCGGTTCATGGTGATTCATAGAGTGGTTGTCTTGAACTTCTTTGTACTTAGCCACTTTCCTGAATGTTATCTTCTTGGCCTTCTCGGATCTTAGCTTGGCTGCCATCTTCAGTGACATTCTCATCTTTGTTGAGTGAAGCTTCGATCTGTTTGATTCCTTCTTCAAAGCTGCTTCACTTCCACCTTGGTAGTCTCACTGTTACCGAGACTTGTTCTATTGATCTTTGGTGGAACTCATAGAGTCAACAATAGCATTCACCAACTCAACGATTCTGCAACTTCACAATCATCAGCTCTTTTAGATCTTTGAAGCTCTGTTGATTTATAGTACTTCCCAATCTTCCTGTTGGAAAGTAGTCATTGAAGCTTATTCAAATTTCCTCGTAGATCTCAAGTTATTTGGTGCAGACTGCAGATGTGACATGACATCTTTTTTGACCTCCTAACACTGCAGTCTGCTATTTCACCAACCCTGTCAGATATGTCACTTTGATATATCGGGCAGGTCGACGACTTTATTTCACCCTTCTGATTTCTCGATCAGAGGTTGTCCTTGCATCGATGCTCTCAATAAGCTCTTGTCCGAATATTACCCTTCAGATTGAACCGTTGCCAATGCTTCAATCTTCAGCTATTCGAACTCTACGATTCTGATGCATATCTTCATGGACCTGGTCGTAGTGTTCTTGTTGACTTGTAGAAACAATACTACGATCATGGACCTGGTCGTAGTGCAGTGCTTTATTACTTCTGTTTGCCTCGATTGTTCTTAGAAACTGATGGCTTGATTCCTTGCTCTGGCCTCTTCTGAATAACAAGACACTTCAGATTTGTGGCATGTCCAGCTCTCTTTCTCCTTGTGATCTCCCGTTCACTTATCATCAATGGACTGACCCAATGTTTAATCACTTTAGCCTTGTTCTTCAGAGGCTGACCAGTATCTCAATGTGTACTCCATCAGTTCTTTCTGCATTTAGCAAACACTACGATCTTGGTTGCTTCCAAAATCGTTGTCATCTTTCTACTTGACAGCTACTGCATATGCTGACTTTCCTTAGTCAGCTACTGAAGTCTTCTTATGATCATCTTGTGGAAGACTTCATCTCAAATGGCTTCACAACTCAATCTTGATGCTGATTGGGTTGGTGCTTAGGTCTTCTGTTAGCTTGTATGCCATTCGTTGAGTGCTCTCTGGCTTTCTTCAAGTGAGATGTATCTTTGCATTACCAACCAGAGGCTTCATTCCTTTGGATATTCAGGGAGTGCTCATTTGTTGAGAATCGTATTTGCTCTATGATTCTGCTTTGGCATTGTGAGCACATCTGTTGAGGACTTAGTTCTGCACTCTACGATTCAGCTTTGGTTGTGCAGACACTACGACTCTGAGATCAAATCTTGACACTACGATTACTGTCGTTGTGCTTGTTGTCTTCATCTGATCTTGCTCGACTACGATATCTGCCTTTGGTATGATTAGTAGACTCTACAACTCTGAGTGTAGTCTACGATTCTTGACTTGGCTTTGGCAGATACTCGGTCGGCTCGTAGGCAGACTGTCTCTACGATTCTGAACATGACTTCCTCAGTAGACTTAGGTTCCGAGAAAGTGCTATTCGACACACTAAGATCCTTCCTCGTCTCTCCTGACAGTCTATAAACTCTGAGATCTACTATCTTGCAGACTACGATTCTGCCTCGATAGCTCTCTAGTTATTCTTAACTCTCTTGGCAGACTACGATTTCTGGTATAGTGCTCGATGATTAGACAAGCTTATCTATTCACCAGTACAAAGTACCTAATAGACAACGCTTAATAGACAACGTTTTTTATAAAAACGTTGTGTTTTTTTTACAACGTTTTTAGAAAAAACGTTGTAGATATATATGCAAAAACGTTATCTATTTAGAAGGACATTTTTTTTGTTTTAATTAGATAACGTTTTTTTTAAAAACGTTGTCTATTAACAAAAACACGGAGCTTAAAAAAATGTAGAAATGAAAACACGGAGCTTAAAACGTTTCCTATACAAAAATTTCATTTCCTCCTTACTTTTCCCCTAATTTTCCCCGATCTGATATTCCCTCCTTCCCATTTTTCACACAAAATCTTTCAATTTCTTCGCCACCACCGCTCTAAGCTCCAGCGACACATCGGCGATGGAGTAGAACTTCTGCATCTGGAGAATCGGGATCCAGTTCAGCCACCGCTGGTGAATGGCCGCGAACACCGGTGAATCAGGATCCAGAGTGCGTCTATTATGGCGTTCGCAGCTGCTCTGTTGAATGGAAGCTGTCTCCGGTTGTAGCCTTAGCCACCAGCACCGACGACTCTCAAGTTGCTGCCACTCGAGAAGACGGTTCCCTTGAGATTTAGAGCGTCTCCCCTGGCTCAGTCGGCTGGAATCGTCAGCTAGTACACACCCACTCCTTGCTAAGTTTTCTTCCTATGTGTTTGTGATTTATTTGGTATTTATTGTTCTATGTACAAACGATACATGGAGACCCTAATTCGAGAGTTTCATCCCTGGTTTGAGTATTATTTCGGTAAAGATTTCCTGGATTCGATCAATTTTGTAATTTTTGCAGTAAATTATTGTTCGAACTATGTTTAGAAGAATGTTTTTGGGAGGTAATATGATTTTATTTCTGTTGTTGCTGTGATTGATTGTAGGCTAAAGGCAGCTGGAATCAGGTGCCCGACTCCACTTCTTTTGAGGCTTCATGTTTTAGTTATGGAGTTTATAGGTACTCTGTTTGATTCTTCTATTTGAAAGGTTGAATCTGTTAGATTAAGTTATAAACCAATTCTGAACTGATATTTTATTGATTTTGTGTTGTGGTTTAGCTTTCTAGATTTTGTATTTGGTTTAGCTTTGTGCAGATGCAAAGTTGCAGATTGGTGACAGATTTGGGGTTCTTATCTCAATAATGGATTCATCTGAAGCACATAAAATTTTAATTTCCAATATTAAAGTTTCTTGTGGCAGATATAAGAAAATGGTGGTTAGTTTTTTGGCTGGCACCTAATGCAAGTTCTTCTGTAATTTATAAAGTAAACAATACTGTTGCCTAAACAATAGTTCTGAATATTAACTCCACATCTTGTTTATTGTGGATTTAGCAATTAGTTATCTGAGTTGGGTGTTTTTTTAAGCTCCTTAATGCTGAAAGGAAATTAAGTGGTACAAATTTGTAGTTATTTTCCTCCCATTTATTAACATATTTCAAATAAGATGAGGAGAATAAATGTTGACCAATTAGTTTGCTTTTGCTTGGACCAGATAATCATTTCCAACTGGAAGCTCAGATGTGCTTAAACAATAAAAAGAAACCCAACAACAAAAGGATAACTGGCTTTCAGGTATTCATGCTTCACCTAGAAGCTCTTGCCTTGTTGCTTCTGTTTGTTGCTATTTCTTTTATATTTAATTGTAGTGTTTCATTGCAGTTCTTTGAACAAGACCCGAGCAAACTAATTGTCACTAGCGCTGATTCACAAGTTAAAATTCTTCATGGGATTAACATTATTGGCAAGTTCAAGGGTATGTATATAGCTATTGTTGACTCGATGATTATTTTTCTACTTGTTGCTTATGCATGATACAGCAGCTAAAATGTTTTCATATGTAGATCTTCATGATGAACCTTTCTGCTCCATTTATCCGTGAGTTCTTTAAGGATGCACAAGAGAAATTTTACAGTATGCTCAATGTCCTAGTCTTGTGCTTAATTTTTTTTTTACTGAAAAATATAATATTCAGATTTACTGCTTGCCACTCTTTTTGGTTTCAGGTACATGGACTTTGTTTTTGGAAACGAAACAGAAGCAAGAAGATTTACCCCGTCAAAAGGTAAATTTTTTGTTGCTTACTGTTGAAACTTGGAAGGGTGAGGCTCTCTTGCTTGACATTCACAAATCTGTTGTATGTTTTCTTCAGGTGTACTTTGAATCTGACGATGTTCATGCTTGCATTGTGACATGTGGAGACTTGTGCCCAGGACTCAACACAGGGATTATTGTGTCAATCTACATTATACTCAGAGCAGTGACTGCTGTACACCGTCGCCAACGACAACAGGTATTCTAACTTTGCCATTTTGACAGACTTTTGCTTTAATGCCTGTTTGGCAGACCTTAGAACAAAATTATTATTTATAACTAGCTAAATTATGTCACTCGCCTTAAATGTTGTTAGTTCATGACAGACCATCAACCACATGTTGTTCTTGGGGCTGTAAATTTGTCTAGTACACAATTGAGGGAAGATATTTATGAGGTTTGCTTCTACTTATCTATTTGTTGTATGAAGAAATCATGCTGCAGAAGTTGTGTACTTGCCTTTACTTAGGTATCCTTTCTATTATTGAACCTTGTAGATTCTTATAATGTAATAGACTGCATAATATTGGAACTAACTTTTCCAACTTATACCAATATATTTCTAGAGGTTGCAACTTGCAATTCTTATCTCTAAAGAACCTAGTTTGCTTATTGCCAATTTTAACTTCTATAATTCTTCATTGCATCAGTAGAATAACATTAGTTTGTGATGTGACATTCCTATATATAGCTTGAAGTGAGTTTGTGACATTGATGTCACCAAGACCAATCTTTACTAGACAAATACGATTTTAAAATTTATTAGTGATATCAGGTGTTGAGCTAAAAAATAGTGAAGGAGCATCCGAGTGTAGCAGAAATGGAGGCCAAGAAAGCTGCACATCTACGACAGCTTGCTACAATGTTACAATATTATCATAAGAAAGTAGCAGTTATTTTGTGTTGTTATTTGGATATATAAATGTGGTTAGGAATTATAGGAGCAGTAGCAGTTATCTTGTGTTTTACAATGTTACAATGTTATCATAAGAATTATGTTTATTTGGATATATAAATTTGGTTACAATGTTACAAATATTTATGGGATCAGATTTGGTATTCTTGTATTTTACAGTTATCTTACTATACATCAGTTATTGGTCAGATTTGGTATCCTTTTTTTTACAGTACCAGGTCACATTTTTTGTGAACCACATTCTTTTTTTTCTTTTCTTTTTTTATCTACAACATTTAAAAAACGTTGTCTGATATACTAAACAACAACATTTTTATCCAAAAAACGTTGTGGAATCATACCTTCTACAACGTTTTTAAGCATCTTTTAATTTTTGGAAGACAAATCTACAACGTTTTTTTCTTAAAAACGTTGTGTATTGTGCTTAACTACAACGTTTTAAAAACGTTGTGTAAGAGTGTCAAATAGACAACACCCTTAACCACTACGTTTTTCTGACATAAACCACAACGTTTTTTCCGCGTTGTCTATTTACTGTTTTGTAGTAGTGATTACATCATAAGATCAACCTAACATGCTTGATCTTTCTATATTAATAGTCCTTATACATCATTTCTTTTTAAGGACTTTACAAAGTTGTTTTACTTATGTAGGATCAACCTAACACATTTGATCAATTCATTCTAAGTCCTTGTACATATGTTTCTATTATCTATCAAGGGACTTTACAGCTTTTCTTAATGCAAGCAAACTTGCATATTCATTCATATATATATATATATATATATATATATATATATATATAATGAGGATCCTGTCCGGGAGTCCGGACAGGTCCTAAAATGCGGTCCAAAATTTTATTTTTTTTTGCTTTTTTTTTTTGAAACAACTAAAAAAAAAAAAAAATTTATGGAACTGAAATTTTTCCATAATACAGTGTTTTGGGTGTGTTTTTAATACCTATACCAACCAATGTATGTACAGTCTGCCCAGACTGTACAGAAATGTTTTGGTATAGGCATCCAAATCACGCCCAAAATACTGTATTATGAAAAAATTTCAGTTCCATAAATTTTTTTTTTTTTAGTTGTTTCAAAAAAAAAGCAAAAAAAAAAAAAAAGGTCCGGATTTTGTTAAAATCCGGGAGTCAGGACCTGATCCGGACTATATATATATATATATATATATATATATATATATATATATCATAATTAAATCATATGTAAATAGGAATATCATTCACATGCTTATTCTTGACACTTTTGATACATGAATATCATTCTTGAATTTTACTCCACAATTAGTTATCATGTTGATAATTTGGACATTCTTGACTCTGGATAAATTGAATTATAAATATTTAATATTTATCCTTGATATCACTTGATTGATTTCTTATATTATTGTCATCATCGTCATACTTGTGGTGAAAGTCATCTTTGGCCCGTATGGCATAGATGGACTGTTGATTGGTATGATTATGACCAAGAATTGTGTATTAGTATAATCATGACCTGTAATGTTACAGACAAATGATGTGGTGAAAGTCCTAGTTGGCCCGTAGTGCATATATGGACAGCTGTTTGGCATGATCATGACCACTGGTGATACTAACTAATATCATTGGCCCATAGTGCATGAATAATTTGTTGATGTGAAATATTTATTGAATTGTGTTACAGAGATAAAATATTGATGATGAACTTTTAAATCATAGAAGATAGTAGACATCATGCTCTACTTGACTCTTCTAATGGATTGCTTGTTCCGCTGTAATTGTTGATCTAAACTTGTTGTCTATTGTATTTTATCAGATTTTACACTGTTAAGAACTAAGGATAATTTATTCTTCATTATCTTAGTCATAATATTCTTTACTGGGCTAGTTGAGCTCACCCTTTTCTTTTATTGTTCTCTTCAAGAAATGAGAATATAACTAGGACTAATCGGGGAATGGAGTGACGGTCCAAGATGGTTGTTATAGTAGTCCTCACTATTCTATAAAATAGTGTGATAATAATTATAATGAGGACTTTATTTGAGTTTGGATATTGTCAACGAGATAATATTTGTATTGAAACTCATAGTCTATGTTTTGTTGTATTTTGCACGACAGTTCAATAGTAGTATAAATAAAGTTTGTATTTAGATTTTGTACCATGTATTTGGCGACTCAGAATGGGTTGTGTAGACCTATTTTGGGAGCATCACATTTTAGGCCTTAACAAAAAGGGCGCGTCCGTTCGGACCAAGAAACGACGTAGTTTTAGTTTTAACAGGACAAAAATAACTTAGTTTTAGGCTTACTGAAAAAGGCGCGTCCGTTCAGGTAAAAACGACGTAGTTTTAGGTGTCCGTTCAGGCAGATAGCACTTTCCAAAATGACGCAGTATTAAAGCGTCTGTTCGACAGATAACACTTCTCAAAAAGACACAGTTTTGATAATAAATAACATTTATCAAAACAACACAGTTTTGATAATAGAACTAAATAAAATAAAAGTTAAAATAAATTTTGTCCAAAAAATTATATACAGAGCTGCGAGCCTCGAGCCTCGAGCCAGGCTAGGTCGGGCGGAGGTGCGCATGTGGGTTCGAACCAAGTCTTGACTAGGTCATCTCCTTGGTCATCTCCTTTCCACAAAAGTGGGATACCCCTTGGGGCCCAAATCCAAGAGCAACTTTAATGTATATAAACCAATTAATACTTTAGTTCTTAACCAATGTGGTACTTAGCTTCCCACACTATTTATTATCATTTCTAATGGTGATCTTTCGGAGTTCATATCTCATTCATTACTTCATAGATTTGAGCTTCCAAATACTTAATTTAATCTACTAATGAAGTAGAACACATTGATAAGTGGATTCACTTTAAATAATTAATAAAATCCACTTTAATTTTGACTCAAATTCTAACAAACCCTAATCCTTACCCACTCTCTTTCCTCTCCGTCTTCTTTCATCGTCGGAGTTAAAGCTCCGGCTTCAGAAGCCACCCAGTGGACTAATTAGAGCTTCCAACGATGTCGTTTTTCCTCCTTCATTCTCGTCGATGATTTCGAAGAGGAAGAGGCCGACGAAGCTCGATATTCTGGTGGTGGCTTTGAGCTTTGGGTGTGATTTGGTTGTGCTATCTGCGACGGAGGAGCGAAGGAGGGAGATGAGTATTCAGTATATACTGTAAGAGAGGGAGGAGAGAGGAAATGGAGGATCATTACTCATCTAAAGTCAACATTCAAGGATATTCCAAACAAATTATTTTCTTTTAATTTATGATTTGGACTGTTTAAAGCTTATTTCTTCGATTTGGACTCTTAGTGTTGTTTTGTTAAGTTTTAATGTTTAATATAATGTAGTTTGACGAATTTGCCCTTTAATATATAATGAATGTGTAATTAAAAATTAAAATACTTCTTTTTAGTTACACATCAGCTCAACTATGTCGACCCACCCAGACAGTTAAGTCAGTAATTTCTGACGTGGCAGACCCAATTGAATAAAATTTTAAAAAAATCAATAGTTCAATCATCTAATTGACAAAATTAAAAGGTATATCACCAAAGTAAAATATGGTCAGTAGTTTAGGATAATAAATCATATTTAAGCCATTAATGATTGATATACATATGTTGACGATTAATATTTTGAATTAGTTTTCATGACTCGTAAACCTAAATATTTTAATTTATCTCATTCAAATTACTCTAATTCATTATAAATAGGGCATACTACACATCAAATTACACACAAAAATCATACAAGCTCAATATGGATCAATAACATAATCCTTTGGATCAACTATATTTAGCAAAATATGATTTCACTATCAAAGTTAAAAGTTGCTAAATTTTGGAATGAGACAAATACAAAACAAATAAGATTGTCAACACCAATGTTAGCTTATGGGATGAATAGGTAAGTGTATTTTTTTTAATCTTTTAATCATTGGATTAAAATAGTATTATAATGACTTTATTTGGAATTAAACAATTTTTTATGATTATAAATATTGTCGCTCAAATATGCCATATTAAAAATTTCTCTGATAAGTCAATTCTAAGTTTGTCCATGCTTTGCAAGAATTATAAAAGCTTGTTAAAATTAATATTAGAAAAAACATCACTTTTAAATTTTGCATTTAGATTACTATTTTATCCATATAATTTTTGTTCTATTTATAAGCACGCAAGTATAATAGAGATTATAAAAAATTTGCTTTTGTTATTTAGTTTTCATTCCTTTTCTAAATATTTTTGGACAATAAATTTAGCTAGAAAAGTGACCAAAATTTTCATTTTTTTTGTTTATGCTCTTTTTTCCCATTAAAAACCCTAAAAACAAGAAATTAGACGGAAAACTTAGTCCTTCTACAGGGACCGGATTATTGGACATTTTCAATTATTTTTTTTTGCTTTTCTTGTGACTTTTAAAAAAATATATAGTATTTATTTCAACTGAAATTTTTACAAAATATAATATTTTAGATGTAATTTAAATACATATACAAGAACAGAATTATTAAATCACTTATTCGAAAACTTAACTTAAGTCGAAGATTTTTTCCCCAATTGAAAGTGAAGAAGGCCAATTATTTTTAAAATCATTTAAATTAAAATGATCAAGAGGATGACCAATAAGTAACTGACTCCATCTCTACATGATCAATCAAATGACCCTATTTGGTGGGAGTTTGCTCACAAACTTAACAAGACATCATCACTATGTGTAGAATTCTTCTTTCAATTATGAGCCTTAAGATTCTCTTAGCTAAGAAACAACACATGCCATGCCATGATAAGACTTGTGACACTTTGTTGGATATCATATTAGACCTAATCAAGATGACCATCATTCAAAGAATGAACACAAAAGGTTGAATAATGTCAACATCCCAATTTTTTTTTCTTCTTGAAAAATTCTAGACTGACCGGGAGTGAGTCCAAAATTTTTTTCTTTTGTATTACATCCCAAAAAATGTGTAGTATTTATTCCAACTGAAATTTTTATAAAATTCAGTGATTTAAGTGTAATTTGGATATACATACAAAACAGAATTGCACAGTCTATACAACTTTATTTTGTATTTGTATCCAAATTACACCCAAATCACTGAATTTTATAAAAACTTCAATTAGAATAAATACTACACATTTTTTAAGAGGCAATACAAAAAAAATAATAATAAAAATTTGGACCCGTCACCACTTCTGGTCCCCATAGAAGAACTCTTTTTTCTTTCCTTTTATAATGCATTCGGGAAGAAAGGGAATATATATGATCTATTTATAAATTTACTCTTTTATATAAAAATATAATTCATCTCTTCAAAATTATAAGATTATTATTGACTTTCGAAAATTAATAAATATTTTAAACTCCAAATTGATGTGATTCTTAATAATAATTAACCAATAAATTTTATAATTAGCGGTACTTTTTAGTTAATTTGTAATATTCATTATATTAAATAAAATCATATGAATTTTTTTTATTTTAAAAATAAGTTCAAGTAGTTATTTGGCCTAAAAAAATAAAAATAGAAAATATATTAAAGTTGACCAATCCAATGGTTACATATACTTACATTAATTATTGCTAGGCTGGCAGTTTCAATTCACGTTGACGGCCGAACTAAATTGTTTCCGGGATGGGAAAACTCTGACCCAAAGTTAGTTTGGGCTGGGCCTAATTTTAAGACAACACGTTCTTACAAGGATTAATTACATATATTAGTACATTTTTGAAAATAATTACAAAAATCATACAGTCATAAAATAATTACAAAAGTATTACACTTTTTTGTTTTTATTTTCAATCTTAACATAATTAAAGTCCTTAAATTAAGGGATTAATATGTAATGGCTGACATGGCAATATTAATGGGTTGTTTTTATTTTGAATGACATGATAACCGCGATTACGTGTTTTCTTTTTTAAACCCTCGTTTACATGATGAAACCATTTTTCTGTTTCTGTTCGTCTTCTTCGCTATTTCTCTCTCTGTTCGTGTTTTTCTTCAGACATTCTTATTGCCATTTTCGTTTGGGTTTTGTTTTATAGTCTCTGTTCGTGTTATTCTTCAGACATTCTGTTCGCCATTTTCGTTTTGTTGTATAATATCTGTTCGTGTTGTTTCGTTTTATTCTTCTGTCTCTGTTAGTGGTTTTTCTCTGTTCGATCGATTAGTTTTGTTGGTTTTGTTCGTTCGATTTGTGTTGAATGGATGATAAAATGAAGACGTACGTAAAGAGAAAGAGAATCACAGAGGATGATTCTGTAATGGGCTTGAAGAAGTTTGTTGTGGAGAGGAATGGGAAGGGGGAGTGTGTTTGTCAGGAATCGAGTAAGAGTGAGCGTAGGTTGGTGTTGCACAGTGGTTACTAACATATAACTATTTGGTTACTTCATTAGTATATTTTTTGTTACTGTTGACTTATGATTTGGATTTATGTGTTGGTTATCATTAATATATGTTTTGGTTACTAACATATAACTGTTTAGTTACTTCATTAGTATATTTTTTGTTACTGTTGACTTATGATTTGGATTTATGTGTTGGTTACCATTAAAACATGGTTTGGTTACTATCATATAACTGTTTGGTTACTTTATTAGTATATTTTTTGTTACTGTTGACTTATGATTTGGATTTATGTGTTGGTTACCATTAAAACATGGTTTGATTACTATCATATAACTGTTTGGTTACTTCATTAGTATATTTTTTGTTACTGTTGACTTATGATTTGGATTTATGTGTTGGTTACCATTAAAACATGGTTTGGTTACTATCATATAACTGTTTGGTTACTTCATTAGTATATTTTTTGTTACTGTTGACTTATGATTTGGATTTATGTGTTGGTTACCATTAAAACATGGTTTGATTACTATCATATAACTGTTTGGTTACTTCATTAGTATATTTTTTGTTACTGTTGACTTATGATTTGGATTTATGTGTTGGTTACCATTAAAACATGGTTTGGTTACTATCATATAACTGTTTGGTTACCACAGGTTCATAATGTAGAAGTCTTTTCAAGAGAATGAGAGCAGCCATGAAGAAGAACGTAGCAGCAGCCAAAAAGCTCAAGTTTTATAAAGATTTGTACCAGATTTTGATTAGTTCGATTGTCGTTTTCTTGTCCTTCTGAATTGTGTTTTGTACTTTGATTTTTGTTGGATATCCATAACCATTTGTTATGGTTAGTGAGTATGTAATGTTTATTGGAGCTTATGTAAATGGAATTACATATTTGATTATATAATCAATTATTTGATATTGTTTGTTGGTTCGTATTAAGTTGTGTCTGATATATTATTTGAAAAGTGCAGTTGGTAACTAAACATGCATAGAAGGGTAACCATTTTATTTTTTTGTAGTAACCAAATAGTTACAAGTTTGTATCAAGACATAAATTAAGTGTTAAATGTACATGTGAGAGTATACATGGGTTGCCTAAAATTAGTTGGATATACATGTTGTTTCTGTTTTGGTTACCATTAAAACATGTTCTGGTTACATTCATATAACTACTTGGTTACTTATTTACTATATTTTGGTTACTGTTACCTTATGGTTTGGCTACTATTATTGTGCCCTCGATGTGGGATTTTGGTTACTGTTATTTTTATTCTGGTTAATATGTAATTGTTTAGTATACATGGATTGCCTAAAATGGGTTTCATTACATGAAATTTATGTTTTGGATACCATTAAAACATATTCTGGTTACTATCATACAATTATGTGGGTACTGTTTTATTATGTTACATTATGGTTACTGTTATTAGTAAGCAGATAGTTACAAGCTTGTATCTGGACAAACATCAATAGTTAAATGTACATGTGAGAGTTTTTATTTATATATATGGTTACTTATAGATCTCATATTAAAATAAAAATAGTTTGAGAGGTGCAGTTGGTATCCAAACATGCGTATAAGGGTAACCATTTTAGTTTTTGTTAGTAACCAAATAATTAAAAACTTATATCAGAACAGTTATCAAGTGCTTAATGTACATGTGAGGGTTCCCATTTATCTTGCTGATGGATACTTTTAAATTACATAGTTATAAAAGTTATTTGGAAATGGTCTATGTCAGTTGGTAACTAAATATGAATATAGAGGTAACCATTTCATTTTAGATGGATAACCAAATTTACATAAAAATATTTCAGAACAGTTACCAATTGTTCAATGTATATGTTTACTTTATATTGATAACTCATGATGGAATCAAAAATTAAAATATTAATCAACAATAATTTTGGTTACTGTTCACCATCAAAAATGTTACCAACTATGTGGTTAATAGTTACTAGCAGTAAACAATTATATATTCTTGTAAATAATTAAATTTGGTGTATTGGTTACTGTCAATAGCCATTGTCTAACAACTGAATAAACATTGTAAAGTAACCAAATCAATATTAGACAGTAACCAAATTACATAATCTTAGTAACCAGAAAATAAAATAAATTTTTACATGCAATTTTGAAGGCCTAAATGATGGAATTCGGCCAAAAAACCCTGCAGTTCACCAGCAAAGCTGGTGACTTTTGATCGTTGACCCGTTTTCAATGAAATTAGGATCTAAAAAGGCCAAAATCCGACACTCCAAACTTGACAGAAATTGTCAAATTGCCACTGCAACCAAATAAACATTATACGGTAACCAATTAAATAGTATACAATAACCAATATATATATAATCAGATTAGCAGTTTTATGAAGATAATCAATGTATTCAATGAGTAACCACCAATATAAAAGAAACAATTATAAAACTAAATAACAGTATAGAGTAACCAAATAAACACCTTACAGTATCTAAATACATATTATACAGTAACCAAGATATATGTAATTAGTAGCCAAGATTATAAAAAATATTTTTACATTCATTTTACAACCAAAATAATCAGTAATGACTTTGTTACAAATTAAAGACTAACAGATGTATGAAGGTACCTACCAATGTAGTTAATCAGTAACCATATAATCACTATAAAACACAGTAATATAATGCAGTAACTATGATAATATTACACAGTAACCAAATCAGCATTATATACTAACCAAATCCAAATTAGACAGTAACCAACATATATTTACTTAGTATACACAAGATAAATACATTCTGCATTGCATTTTTATAGTAAAAAACAACTAGTATAATTTGTTTGTTAACAACTAAAGGCAAATTTTTTTGAGAATGTAACCAATGTAGCTAACAAGTAACCATTAATATAAAAAACATAAGTACAAGTGTACATTAATATGCTTTAGCAACCAATATTATAGTAACCAATTAAACATTATACAGTAACTAAATCAATAAAAAACAGTAACCAATTTATGTGTTCTTAGTAACCAAAATATAAAACATATTTTTACATTCATTTTGCAATCAAAACAGTCAGTATACTGACTTTGTGACCAATCAAAGAGCGAAAAACTTAAGAAAAGTAACCAATATTCGAGTATATAGTAACCACGGGGTAACTAAATAAATATTTAAAATATACAACAACCAAATAAATATTATACAGTATCCAAATCAATAATAAACAGTAACCAATTTCTAAATTCTTAGTAACCAGAATATAAAACATATTTTTACATGTATTTTGCTATCAAAACAGTCAGTATACTGACTTTGTGACCAATTAAAGAGCGAAAAACTTAAGAAATGTAACCAATATACGAGTATATAATAATCACGAGGTAACCAAATAAATATTTAAAGTATACAGCAACCAAATAAACATTATACAGTAACCAAATCAATAATAAACAGTAACCAATTTCTATGTTCTTAGTAACCAGAATATAAAACATATTTTTACATGCATTTTGAAATCAAAACAGTCATTATACTGACTTTGTTACCAATTAAAGAACGAAAAACTCAAGAAAGGTAACCAATATATGAGTATATAGTATCCACGGGGTAACTATATACATATAAACTTTAAACTCAAAGTTGAAACAGAGGTTGATTACTGATCTTTGAAGTTGTTGTTGATCTTGTTGAAGTTGTTGTTGATCTTGAAGTTGTTGTTGATCTTGAGGTTGCTGTTGATCTTCTCCTCTATTATTCGATCTCAGAGTTGCATCTCGTCTTCTCCGATCTGTCGTTGTTCTGTTGTTTTTGATCTCCAAGTTGCCTTTTTTCTTCGTTGCTCTGTTGTTTCGTCTTCTCCAATCTCAGTGGTTCGTCGCGCAAGAAGGTTTGATTTTCTCTGGTATCAAAGTTGCATGTTTTGTTCAGTTGCTTGAATGTAGGAGCGGTTAGTTACATATAGAGTCTGTAACTGAAGTATATACATGATTTTAGCAACTTAATATTATTTTGTTTTATTTTTGTAATTATGTTATGTGTGTTTTATTTTTGTAATTACTTTCTAATTGTTGTATATTAGTGTTAAGGACCCTAAAATTTTTAAATGAATATTATATCCTATCCATAGTAGTATGTTGTAAGAAGGATTAATTACATATATTAGTACATTTTTGAAAATAATTACAAAAATCATACAGTCATAAAATAATTACAAAAGTATTACACTTTTTTGTTTTTATTTTCAATCTTAACATAATTAAAGTCCTTAAATTAAGGGATTAATATGTAATGGCTGACATGGCAATATTAATGGGTTGTTTTTATTTTGAATGACATGATAACCGCGATTACGTGTTTTCTTTTTTAAACCCTCGTTTACATGATGAAACCATTTTTCTGTTTCTGTTCGTCTTCTTCGCTATTTCTCTCTCTGTTCGTGTTTTTCTTCAGACATTCTTATTGCCATTTTCGTTTGGGTTTTGTTTTATAGTCTCTGTTCGTGTTATTCTTCAGACATTCTGTTCGCCATTTTCGTTTTGTTGTATAATATCTGTTCGTGTTGTTTCGTTTTGTTCTTCTGTCTCTGTTAGTGGTTTTTCTCTGTTCGATCGATTAGTTTTGTTGGTTTTGTTCGTTCGATTTGTGTTGAATGGATGATAAAATGAAGACGTACGTAAAGAGAAAGAGAATCACAGAGGATGATTCTGTAATGGGCTTGAAGAAGTTTGTTGTGGAGAGGAATGGGAAGGGGGAGTGTGTTTGTCAGGAATCGAGTAAGAGTGAGCGTAGGTTGGTGTTGCACAGTGGTTACTAACATATAACTATTTGGTTACTTCATTAGTATATTTTTTGTTACTGTTGACTTATGATTTGGATTTATGTGTTGGTTACCATTAAAACATGTTTTGGTTACTAACATATAACTGTTTAGTTACTTCATTAGTATATTTTTTGTTACTGTTGACTTATGATTTGGATTTATGTGTTGGTTACCATTAAAACATGGTTTGGTTACTATCATATAACTGTTTGGTTACCACAGGTTCATAATGTAGAAGTCTTTTCAAGAGAATGAGAGCAGCCATGAAGAAGAAAGTAGCAGCAGCCAAAAAGCTCAAGTTTCATAAAGATTTGTACCAGATTTTGATTAGTTCGATTGTCGTTTTCTTGTCCTTCTGAATTGTGTTTTGTACTTTGATTTTTGTTGGATATCCATAACCATTTGTTATGGTTAGTGAGTATGTAATGTTTATTGGAGCTTATGTAAATGGAATTACATATTTGATTATATAATCAATTATTTGATATTGTTTGTTGGTTCGTATTAAGTTGTGTCTGATACATTATTTGAAAGGTGCAGTTGGTAACTAAACATGCATAGAAGGGTAACCATTTTATTTTTTTGTAGTAACCAAATAGTTACAAGTTTGTATCAAGACATAAATTAAGTGTTAAATGTACATGTGAGAGTATACATGGGTTGCCTAAAATTAGTTGGATATACATGTTGTTTCTGTTTTGGTTACCATTAAAACATGTTCTGGTTACATTCATATAACTACTTGGTTACTTATTTACTATATTTTGGTTACTGTTACCTTATGGTTTGGCTACTATTATTGTGCCCTCGATGTGGGATTTTGGTTACTGTTATTTTTATTCTGGTTAATATGTAATTGTTTAGTATACATGGATTGCCTAAAATGGGTTTCATTACATGAAATTTATGTTTTGGATACCATTAAAACATATTCTGGTTACTATCATACAATTATGTGGGTACTGTTTTATTATGTTACATTATGGTTACTGTTATTAGTAAGCAGATAGTTACAAGCTTGTATCTGGACAAACATCAATAGTTAAATGTACATGTGAGAGTTTTTATTTATATATATGGTTACTTATAGATCTCATATTAAAATAAAAATAGTTTGAGAGGTGCAGTTGGTATCCAAACATGCGTATAAGGGTAACCATTTTAGTTTTTGTTAGTAACCAAATAATTAAAAACTTATATCAGAACAGTTATCAAGTGCTTAATGTACATGTGAGGGTCCCATTTATCTAGCTGATGGATACTTTTAAATTACATAGTTATAAAAGTTATTTGGAAATGGTCTATGTCAGTTGGTAACTAAATATGAATATAGAGGTAACCATTTCATTTTAGATGGATAACCAAATTTACATAAAAATATTTCAGAACAGTTACCAATTGTTCAATGTATATGTTTACTTTATATTGATAACTCATGATGGAATCAAAAATTAAAATATTAATCAACAACAATTTTGGTTACTGTTCACCATCAAAAATGTTACCAACTATGTGGTTAATAGTTATTAGCAGTAAACAATTATATATTCTTGTAAATAATTAAATTTGGTGTATTGGTTACTGTCAATAGCCATTGTCTAACAACTGAATAAACATTGTAAAGTAACCAAATCAATATTAGACAGTAACCAAATTACATAATCTTAGTAACCAGAAAATAAAATAAATTTTTACATGCAATTTTGAAGGCCTAAATGATGGAATTCGGCCAAAAAACCCTGCAGTTCACCAGCAAAGCTGGTGACTTTTGATCGTTGACCCGTTTTCAATGAAATTAGGATCTAAAAAGGCCAAAATCCGACACTTCAAACTTGACAGAAATTGTCAAATTGCCACTGCAACCAAATAAACATTATACGGTAACCAATTAAATAGTATACAATAACCAATATATATATAATCAGATTAGCAGTTTTATGAAGATAATCAATGTATTCAATGAGTAACCACCAATATAAAAGAAACAATTATAAAACTAAATAACAGTATAGAGTAACCAAATAAACACCTTACAGTATCTAAATACATATTATACAGTAACCAAGATATATGTAATTAGTAGCCAAGATTATAAAAAATATTTTTACATTCATTTTACAACCAAAATAATCAGTAATGACTTTGTTACAAATTAAAGACTAACAGATGTATGAAGGTACCTACCAATGTAGTTAATCAGTAACCATATAATCACTATAAAACACAGTAATATAATGCAGTAACTATGATAATATTACACAGTAACCAAATCAGCATTATATACTAACCAAATCCAAATTAGACAGTAACCAACATATATTTACTTAGTATACACAAGATAAATACATTCTGCATTGCATTTTTATAGTAAAAAACAACTAGTATAATTTGTTTGTTAACAACTAAAGGCAAATTTTTGTGAGAATGTAACCAATGTAGCTAACAAGTAACCATTAATATAAAAAACATAAGTACAAGTGTACATTAATATGCTTTAGCAACCAATATTATAGTAACCAATTAAACATTATACAGTAACTAAATCAATAAAAAACAGTAACCAATTTATGTGTTCTTAGTAACCAAAATATAAAACATATTTTTACATTCATTTTGCAATCAAAACAGTCAGTATACTGACTTTGTGACCAATCAAAGAGCGAAAAACTTAAGAAAAGTAACCAATATTCGAGTATATAGTAACCACGGGGTAACTAAATAAATATTTAAAATATACAACAACCAAATAAATATTATACAGTATCCAAATCAATAATAAACAGTAACCAATTTCTAAATTCTTAGTAACCAGAATATAAAACATATTTTTACATGTATTTTGCTATCAAAACAGTCAGTATACTGACTTTGTGACCAATTAAAGAGCGAAAAACTTAAGAAATGTAACCAATATACGAGTATATAGTAATCACGAGGTAACCAAATAAATATTTAAAGTATACAGCAACCAAATAAACATTATACAGTAACCAAATCAATAATAAACAGTAACCAATTTCTATGTTCTTAGTAACCAGAATATAAAACATATTTTTACATGCATTTTGAAATCAAAACAGTCATTATACTGACTTTGTTACCAATTAAAGAACGAAAAACTCAAGAAAGGTAACCAATATATGAGTATATAGTATCCACGGGGTAACTATATACATATAAACTTTAAACTCAAAGTTGAAACAGAGGTTGATTACTGATCTTTGAAGTTGTTGTTGATCTTGTTGAAGTTGTTGTTGATCTTGAAGTTGTTGTTGATCTTGAGGTTGCTGTTGATCTTCTCCTCTATTATTCGATCTCAGAGTTGCATCTCGTCTTCTCCGATCTGTCGTTGTTCTGTTGTTTTTGATCTCCAAGTTACCTTTTTTCTTCGTTGCTCTGTTGTTTCGTCTTCTCCAATCTCAGTGGTTCGTCGCGCAAGAAGGTTTGATTTTCTCTGGTATCAAAGTTGCATGTTTTGTTCAGTTGCTTGAATGTAGGAGCGGTTAGTTACATATAGAGTCCGTAACTGAAGTATATACATGATTTTAGCAACTTAATATTATTTTGTTTTATTTTTGTAATTATGTTATGTGTGTTTTATTTTTGTAATTACTTTCTAATTGTTGTATATTAGTGTTAAGGACCCAATTTTTAATTTACTGCATTAATAATTAAATTTAAGGGTCCTTAACATTAATATACAACAATTAGAAAGTATTTACAAAAATAAAACACAAACAACATATTTACAAAAATAACGCAACATAATATTAAGCTTAATAAAATTAGGGATCTTTTTTTCTCCCTACATGTCAGTTACCTCTCTCTCATCTCCAACCGCTCCTAAAATCAAGCGACTGAGATTCAAAATTCGAGCAACTGAGATTCAAGCAACTGAAATCCAAATCTTCTGTCGCGACACACCTCTGGGATCGGAGAAGACGAAACTTTTTGTTGCAACGCCACGCAGAGATCGGAAAATAACATACAAAATCAACAGCAACTTCAAGTTCAGTAACGAAACAGTACAATCGAACGACAGTGATTGTTGAATACAAAATCACAGCAATTTCGATACAAATCTGAATACTGAGGTATGTGAGATTAAAATTCATATGCATTTAGTTACCTATGGTTACCACGAATTCCTATATTGATTACCTTTCTTAAGTTTTTCACACTTCAAATAGTTACTACAATTTCATATAACGTTTGGATGATTCATTGATATGTTTTTTATTATGGTTACTAAATATATATAAATTGGTTACTGAGAATTGTGTATTTGTTTGCTAAATAATGTTTATTTGATGGCTTTATAATTTTTAAATGAGTTTGGTTACCTTCATGGAACTGTTGGTTACTCTATAATGTTGTCTTGTTTACTGAATAACATTATAATATCTAATATTGTTTTGGTTACTGTCTAATGCTGTCTTGGTTACTGTGTAACAATATATTGGTTACTAATTAATGCTGGTTCGGTTACTGTGTAACATTATTATAATGGTTACTGAATATTTGGTTACTGTCTAATGCTGTCTTGGTTACTGTATAATATGTATTTAGATACTATAAGGTGTTTATTTAGTTACTCTATAATGTTATTGTGTTTTGTAATTATTTCTTTTATATTGGTGGTTACTTATTGACTACATTGGTTACCTTCATACAACTGCTAATCTGATTATATATATTGGTTGTTGTATACTATTTAATTGGTTACAGTATAATGTTGAATTGGTTACTGTCTTATGCAACTGTTGGTTACTGTCTATTGTTGTTTTGGTTACTGTATAACATTATATTGTTTAGTGCTGTCTTGGTTACTGTCTAATGATATCTTGGTTACTGTATGATAATATGTTGGTTGCTGTCTAATGCTGTCTTGGTTACTTTGTAACATTACATTGTCTAATGTTGTCTTGGTTACTGTATGAAGCTATGTTGGTTACTGTCTAATGATGTTTTGGTTACTTTGTAACATTATAATATCCAATGATAAGCTAGTTACTGTCTAATGCTTCCTAGGTTACTATGTAACAATATATTGGTTACTGATTCATGATAATTTGATTACTGGGTAACTTGTGGTTACTGCATATTGCTGATCTGGTTGCTGTTTAAAATTATAATGGTTACTGTATAATATTACTAAACAATACTGAATTGGTTAATGAAAAAATGATGACTTAGTTACTGACTAATGTTGACTTTGATATATTGGTTACTAACTAATTCAGATTTATATTATTATATATTTGAGGTTACTCATTGACTACATTGTATTGGTTACTATCTAATATTGAGGTGTATCAGTATAAAAATTATATGTATATATTTACCTATGGTTACTACAAATTCCTATGGTTATATATGGTTACTGAACAATTAAATGTATATAGTTACCTATGTATGAACAATTATATGTATATGTATACTGACTAATGTTGAGTTAGTTACTGTTTAACATTATTTTCGTTACTGAATAATACTGATTTGGATACTATGTAAAAATATAATGGATACTCATTAATGCTGAACTGGAACCAAAACAATGTATATTACTGTGTTTTATAGTGATTATTTTATATTGATGGTTACTGGTTAACTACATTGGTAGGTACCTTCATACATCTGTTAGTCTTTAATTTGTAACAAAGTCATTACTGATTATTTTGGTTGTAAAATGAATGTAAAAATATTTTTTATAATCTTGGCTACTAATTACATATATCTTGGTTACTGTATAATATGTATTTAGATACTGTAAGGTGTTTATTTGGTTACTCTATACTGTTATTCAGTTTTATAATTGTTTCTTTTATATTGGTGGTTACTCATTGAATACATTGGTTACCTTCATACAACTGCTAATTTGATTATATATATTGGTTATTGTATACTATTTAATTGGTTACAGTATAATGTTTATTTGGTTGCAGTGACAATTTGACAATTTCTGTCAAGTTTGGAGTGTCGGATTTTGGCGTTTTCAGAGCCTAAATTCATTGAAAACGGGTCAACGATCAAAAGTCACAAGCTTTGCTGGTGAACTGCAGGGTTTTTTGGTCGAATTCCATCATTTAGGCCTTCAAAATTGCATGTAAAAATTTGGTTTATTTTCTGGTTACTAAAATTATGTAATTTGGTTACTGTCTAATATTGATTTGGTTACTTTACAATGTTTATTCAGTTGTTAGACAATGGCTATTGACAGTAACCAATACAACAAATTTAATTATTTACAGGAATATATAATTGTTTATTGTTAGTAACCATTAACCACATGGTTGGTAACATTTTTGATGGTGTACAGTAACCAAAATTGATGTTGATTAATATTTTTATTTTTGGTTCCATCATGAGTTATCATATATAAAGTAAACATATACAAGCTTTATAACAGTCTTGATACAAGCTTATAACAGTCTTGATACAAGCTTATAATTATCTGGTTACTAGCAAGCTTGTATATAAATAGGACACTCACACATATACATTTAACAATTAATGTTTGTCCTGATACAAGCTTGTAACTATCTGGTTACTAATAACAGTAACCATAATGTAACATAATAAAACAGTAACCATATAATTATATGATAGTAACCAGAACATGTTTTAATGGTAGCCAAAATAGAAACATCATGTAATGAAACTCAGTTTAAGCAATCCATATATACTATAACCATAATGTAACATAATAAAACAGTAACCATATAATTATATGATAGTAACCATAACAGGTTTTAATGCTAACCAAAACAGAAACATCATGTAATGAAATCCAGTTTAGACAATCCATGTATACTAAACAATTACATATTAACCAGAATAAAAAATAAAAGTATCTAAAATTCCACATTGAGGACACAATAATAGTAGCCAAAATCATAAGGTAACAGTAACCAAAACATAATAAAGAAGTAACCAAATAGTTATATAAAAGTAACCAGAACATGTAAGATGTGTTTGTTAAAATGAAAGTAGAAATAGAATAGCATAAACCTTGTAGAATATATTTGAAGGAATTTACAAAAATAATACATCAATGTATACTAAGCAAATACATGGTTTATTACGACTTGGGTTTATTATTTACAAAAATAATACATCCACAAACTAATGATGCCTTAAACTTCTTCAACTGTCTTGGGTTCAATTTCTTGGTAATAATGTCGGGGACTTCCATGTCACACCAATATATAACTTTTCCAATGAATTTTCTATTGCATTCTCCATAGTAAAGATTCCATAACTGCAAATAAAAAAAATTAGATTTACACAGTCATTAGTAACCAGATATAAACAATATTTATATCATAAACAGTTTACCAAACAAATATATTGTAACCAAAACAACATATAAAAGTAACCAAAATCTCAATTGAGGGAAAAAGAATGGTATCCAAATCATAAGCTAACAGTAACAAAAAATATACTAATGAAGTAACCAAATAGTTATATGTTAGTAACCAAAATATATATTAATGGTAACCAATACATAAACAACATATAGACCAAACAAAATTTAGTCAACCCATATATTAAGCAAATATATTGTAACCAGAACAACAAAAAACAGTAAGCAAAATTCCAACTCAAGGAAATAAAAATAGAATTCAAATCAGAAACTAACAGTAACCAAAAATATACTAAATAAGTAACCAAATATTTATATGATAGTAACCAAAATATGTTTTAATGGTAACTAATACATATACAACATGTACACCAAAATCAGTTTAGTCAACCATGTATACTAAGCAAATAAATGGTAACCATAACAACATAAAAAAGTAACCAAAATACCAAATCAAGGTAACAAACATGGTATCCGAATCTCAAGCTAACAGTAACCAAAACATAATGCAGAAGTAACCAAACAGTTATATGATAATATCTATTTTTTATTGCTTGACGTAACTACAACGTAAGCATTACATCAAGCCCCCATAAATTAGTCTAGTATACTAAACAACATGTAGTCCAAACTCAGTTTAGACAATCAATGTATACTAAGCAAATACATTGTAACCAAAATAACATATAAAAGTAACCAAAATCCCAATTGAGGGAAAAAGAATGGTATCCAAATCATAAGCTAACAGTAACAAAAAATATACTAATGCAGTAACCAAACAGTTATATGTTAGTAACCAAAATATATATTAATGGTAACCAATACATAAACAACATGTACACCAAAACCAGTTTAGTCAACCATGTATACTAAGCAAATACATGGTAACCATAACAACATAAAAAAGTAACCATAATACCAAATCAATGTAACAAAAATAGTATCCAAATCCCAAATTAACAGTAACCAAAACATAATGCAGAAGTAACCAAACATTTATATGATAGTAACAATAACAAAATTTAAATTAACACACCTTTAAAAATTTTTGGTTTGGAAATATCTTCTGGCTATGAACTTGAACTTCTTCCCATGACATTTGTCGCCATGATCTCTTTCCGAATAACATCAAGAGGCAAGTTTGAAGCAAAATTTCTATTATCTCGATAATAGAACATGTATACTTTCTGATCCAAAACATT
>JAINUV010001047.1:0-41904 GCA_020205505.1 Panax japonicus
CCTACATAAGCAAAACAACTTTCTAAAGTCCTTAAAAGAAATGATGTACAACGACTATAAATATAGAAAGATAAAGTTTGATAGGTTGATCTTATGATGTAATAGATAGACTTGTCTGATCGTCGAGCATTGCACCAGAAATCGTAGTCTGTCATGAGAATCAAGAAAAACTCGAGAGCTGTCGAGGCATAATCGTAGTCTACAAGATAGTAGATCTCAAAGATTGTAGACTGCTAGGAGAGACGAGGAAGGGCCGTAGTGTGTCGAGGAGAACTTCCTCAAAGTCGTAGTCTGCTGAAGAAGTCATGTTCAGGATCGTAGAGACATCCTGCCTACGAGTCGACCGAGCATCTGCCGAAGCCAAGTCAAGAATCGTAGACTACACTCAGAGTCGTAGAGTCTACTGATCATATCAGAGGCAGAGATCGTAGTCGAGCAAGATCAGATGAAGACAACGAGCACAAAGTTAGAAATCGTAGAGTGTCAAGATCTGATCTCAGAGTTGTAGTGTCTACACAGTCGAAGCTGAATCGTAGAGTGTAGAACTAAGACTTCAACAGTTGTGCTCACAGCGTCAAGGAAGAATCGTAGAGCAAACATGATTCTCAACAGTTGAACACTCCTAGAATATCCAAAGTATGAAGCCTCTAGTTGGTATTGCAAAGATACATCCCACCTGAAGGAAACCAGAGAGCACTCAACGAATGGCATGTAAGCTAACAAAAGATCTAAGCACCAACTCAATCAACATCCAGATTGAGTTTTGAAGCCATTCGAGATGAAGTCTTCCACAAGTTGATGAGAAGAAGACTTCAGTACTGACTAAGGAAAGTCAGCAAGTGCAGTAGCTGTCAAGAAAATAGAAGACGACGATCTTGAAAGCAACCAAGATCGTAGTGTTTTCCAAACAAAGAAGGAATTGATGGAGTGTACACAAAGATACTGGTCAGCCTCTGAAGAACAAGGCTAAAGTGATAAAGCATTGGGTCAGTCCATTGATGATACAGTGAACCGGAGATCACAAGGAGAAAGCGAGTTGGACACGCCACAAATCTGAAGTATCTTGCTATTCCGAAGGGCTAGAACAAGGAGTCAAGCCATCAATATCTGAGAGAAGTTGAGGTAACAATAGTGTTGAAGCACTGCATAAGAAAAGGAGAGGTGTTGTCTTACTTGTCAACTAGACACTACGATCAGGTCCAAGAAGATGCGCATCAGAATCGTAGAGTTCGAACAACTGAAGATTGAAGCATTGGCACGGTTCAACCTGAAGATTGATATTCGAACAAAGTTTATTAAGAGCATCGATACAAAAGGACAACCTCTGATCGAGAAATCATAAGGAGGAAATAAAGTGACTGCCTGCCCGAGACATCAAAGTGACATATCTGACGGGGTAGGTGAAATAATAGACTGCAGTGTCAGAAAGTCAGAAAAGGGGATGTCATGTCACATCTGCAGTCTACACCAAATAGCTCGAGATCTGCGAAGCAATTCAAAAAGCTTTTAACGGCTACTTTCCAACGGGAAGATTGGGAAGGAGTATAAATCAACAGAGCTTCAAAGATCAAGAGTTGCTGATGATTGCTATGTTGCAGAATCGTTGAGTTGGTAGAATGATATCTTGTTGACTCTATAAGTTCCACCAGAGCTTCACATGAACAAGTCTCAGTGATAGTGAGACTACGAAGATGGAAGTGAAGCAGCTCTGAAGAAGGACTTAAACAGACTAAAGCTTCACTTAACAAAGATGAGAATGCTACTGAAGATGACAGCTAAGCTGAGAGTCGAGAAGGACACGAAGATAGCATTCAGAAGAGTGGCTGAGCATCAAGAAGATTTAGAGAGTCACTCTACGAATCACCATGAACCTAAATCCAAAACCGAAAAAGTGCAGAACCATGTCTGCCAACTAGTCAAGAAGGGTTCAAAGAATGGTGATGTGACATCATATGAAGATGAACATAATAGAATGAAGATCAGCTGCACCAATAAAGATGTGGTCTAGACTCGAAGTAGAATGAAAAAAGGACCAGACCAAGTTTCTAAGTACAAAAGATGTTCAAGCTTAAAGACATCTTAGCAGCTCAGCACCACCACCACCAAAACATCAACAACAAGAAGCCTGGGCCTGAGGGGTCCTTGTCCGGAGGGACTAAATGAAGTTCCAAGCCTGCTGGGCTTGAAGAGTTCTTAGGGAACTAGAGAAGTTCCAAGGCTGCTGGCCTTGAAGAGTTCTTAGGGAACTGAAGTTCCAAGGCTGCTAGCCTTGAAGGAATCTAAGTGATTCAGGGTGCTGCCCTTCCTTAGTGGAAATCATGCTAGTTGAAAGCAGAAGAGTGGATTAGGAGCTTGAGTATCTGAACCACTTAAAATCCCTTGTGTCTTTTACTTTATGTCATTTACATTATGTAGTTAACTGCTATAACTGTTATGTATGTTTTAACTACTTATAATCGAACTAACTCTAAGAACAAGGTATGTTTGATTATGAATATATCAATGAAGGGGATATTTTACTTATTCCGATGTGCTTGAAATGATTCTTATGTTTGTCATATGCTAAATCATTAGCAATACAAAATAAACGAGAAAAGTATTTGAAATTAAAAAGGATCTATTCAACCCCCCTTCTAGATCTATTGTGTGCCTACTGGGAACTAACACAACCTCCTGCATTCAATAACCAAAGGAATTTTTATTTGTTCAAAAGTTTGACATTGTCTGTTCCTATACTTATTCAACCCCTCTTCTAAGTGTGCCTACTTAAATTTCATTTGGTATCAGAGCTTGGCTTTACTTATTTTGGTTTTAAATGCGACTTGTAGGGAAAGATTCTGACATGGCACAATTCAGAAACACTCATCAAGAAGGACAATCAACAAACTGACCTCCATTACTTTATGGAACAGAGAACTACAATTTCTGGAAAATCCGAATGAGGATCTACCTAAAGTGAGACCCATGGGAATGGTGGGTAATAGGGAATTGATCGATTAGTCCAAGGAAAAATGACGGCACTCCAAAAACTCTACTCGAGATGGATTCAACCGAAACCTATATGGTTTTATATGATTCAAAGGTAATGAATACGCTTCTCAGCAGCATGGTACAATCCGAAATAGATAAAGTCTCATCATACAACACAGCAAAGGAGATATGGGATACACTAGTGGTGAGCCATGAAGGTACATCCAAAGTAAGAGAAGTTAAGTTAAGCATGCTCATGCATGATTATGAAATGTTTAAGCTAGAAAAAGACAAAACAATCAAAATGGCTCAAGCACGATTTTTAGTACTCATAAACTCCTTGAAGTTGCTCGACAAGTCAATTTCACAAAGTAAAATCAATCGTAAGCTACTTCGGGCTATACCCAAAAGGTTTGCATCCGAAATTACTACTCTTCAAGATTCTGTCAATATTTCATCCATGGAAACCTTAACTCTCTTTGGTGAACTGGAAGAATATGAACATCAATTTAAAAGATATGATGTCGAGGAAGAAGTTCCTCGAAAGAAAGTGCTAGCTCTTAATGTAAGAATTGAAGAGGAACTTGAAGATAACTCAGATGATGAAATAGCTATGATCTCAAGAAGACTCAAAGGATTACTTCAGAGAAAGAACAAAAGGAAGAATGCATTCAATCTAAACAAACTTAAAAACAAGCAAATCGAATAAACATGTTTTGAATGCGGATGACCAGGTCACTTCAAGAAAGATTGTTTCTAGCTTAAAAACAAAGGAAAGCTAGGCACTAAAGAGTTCAAAAAGAACAAAGCTTTCTTAACTTGGAGTGATGATGAAGAATACGAAGTGGAGGTCAATGCAAACGATGAACTAGCTCAAGTATGCTTCATGGGACTTGAAGGTGAATCCAGTGAGGTATCTCTTTCTGATATTATTATTTTAAAACAAGAAAATGAAAAGCTAAAATAAAAAATTGTGTACTTAAAAGATTTAGTAAACACGCTAATGGGTGAAGTTGAATCACTAATAGATGAAACGAAGGAAATAGAAAAAATAACACACACAAATGAAGAAAAAGTATTAGCTACGAAAAATGACTATTTAGAAACTACAACAAAATACTTTTTAACAAGGTAAAATAATTAAATGATGAAGTTGAAAATTAACAAATGAAATAAAAATGAGAGATGTATGCATTGATGCGTTTAGTGATGAGTCTCGTAGTAAAACACCTCCGACTAATAAACTTCAAAAGGAAATAGAATCACTAAAACTCTCTCTAGCTAAATTTGTACATGGTGAAGAAAATTTTGAGTGTTATGTTAGGGAAACAAAGACCTAGTTATGATAAACAAGGCATTGGATATAATCCGATATATAGAAAAGAAGGAAAAATGCTTAAGACTAAATCATCATTTAAATTAAATTACTGTTCACCATTCACTACATAGAAAAATTGTGGCAAAAATAAAATGAAGAAATGCTGATCTTCAATAAGAAAAAATGATTCGTGACATTCAACTTCCAAAATCAGAAAAATACATCAAAAATCATCCTCCAAATAATAGTATTAGCAATATAAATGAAGGAGTTACCAAAAGAAGAAGAACACAAAATTTATGTGCGTTTTTAGCATTCTTATCTCAAATTGAACCAAAGAATGCCAAAGAGGCCATACTTGATGAAAATTTGTTACTAGCAATGCAAGAAGAGCTACAACAATTCAAAAGATGTCAAGTTTGGGAGTTGATGCCCCCTCCAAAAGATATATCTATTATTGGAACTAAATGGGTGTTCAAAAACAAGCTTGACGTGTATGGAACAATTACAAGAAACAAAGCTAGACTAGTGGCTCAAGGGTATAACCAACAAGAAAGGATAGACTATGAAGAAACATTTGCCCCTGTAGCTCGATTGGAATCCATTCGAATATTGTTAGCTTTTGCTTGCTTCAGAAAGTTCAAACTACACCAAATGGATGTCAAAAGCGCATTCCTCAACGACTATATAAATGAAGAAGTATACGTAAAACAGCCTCTTAGATTTGAGCATGAAAAGTTCCCACATCACGTATACAAACTAAAGAAGGCACTCTATGGACTCAAACAAGCTCCAAGAGCTTGGTATGAGAGATTAAGTAAGTGCCTCCTATCAAATGGCTTCATAAGAGGTAAAATCAATTCTTCTTTATTTATTAAACGTCAAAATAAAGATATCATCATTATATAAATATATGTAGACGATATAATATTTGGTGCCACTAATAACTTTCTTTGTGAGTGGTTCTCCAAATGCATGTACAAGGAGTTTGATATGACCTTAATAGGAGAACTCAATTATTTTTTGGGCCTTCAAATCAAGCAAAATCAGGAAGGTATTTACATCCACCAAATCAAATATACAAAAGAACTACTCAAGAGATTCGGATATGATAACTCAAATTCAAAGGCCACTCCAATAAGCACATCAATAAAACTCACAGCAGACGATAAAAGTATGGATGTAGAAATAACTAAATATAAAGGTATAATCGGATCTTTATTATATTTAACTGCCTCTAGACCCGATATAATGTACAATGTATGTCTATGTGCTCGCATTCAAGCAAAACCTAAAGAATCACATTTACAAGCTGTTAAACGAATATTTAAATATTTGAGTGGTACCATAAATTTATGTTTATGTTACCCAAAGTGTAACAATTTTGATCTAATGGGTTACTCAGACGATGACTATGCAGGTTGTCAAATAGATAGAAAAAGCACAAGCGATGCTTGTATATTTCTGGGACAAAGTCTTGTCTCATGGCATAGTAAGAAGCAAACATCAGTTGCCCTATCTGTGACGCCCCCAAAATAGGTATACATCACCCATTCTGAGTCGCCAAATACATGGTACAGAAACAAATACAACTTCAGTAATACAATTGTCGTGCAAAGTACGACAACACATATACTGTGAGTTTGAATACAAATATTGTCTAATAGACAGTATACAAACTCAAAGGAGTCCTCATTACAATTATTGATAAACTCTTTTACAAAATAATGAGGACTACTAAAACAACTATCCTGAACCATCACTCCAAATCCCGGCTAGTTCCTGCTATGTTTTCACCTTCTGAGAAGAAAAATGGAACAAAAAGGAAAAGGGTGAGCTCAACTATCCCAGTAAATAATATTATGACTAAGATAATATACAACAATTTATCATTAGTCTTCAACAGGAAAAAATCTGATAAAATATAATAGACGATAAGTTTTAGATCAACAACTGCAGTGAAAACAACAATCCATTAGAAGAGTCAAGTAGAGAAAGAATTCTACTATTTTTTAAGATTTAAAAGTCCATCATCAATATTTTATCCCTGTAACATCAATCAATATACATCTTGAATCATATATTCATCTTTGCACTACATGCCAAAGATATTCATTTGTATCACCAGTTAGTCATGTTCATCTCAACACCTATCCATCTTTGCACTATGGGCCAAAGATATTCATTAGGTAATCATTCATCTTTGCACTACAGGCCAAAGATATTCATTAGGTAATCATTCATCTTTGCACTACAAGCCAAAGATATTCAGTAATATCATCATTTAGGACTGAGGATAATAAAAAATATCTTAAAGAAAACGAATCCAGTGAGACAAAAGGACAAATATTAGGGATTCGTATTATAGTTTATCCAAGTTCAATAATACTCCATAATAACCAATTGTGAAGCAGAATTCAAAAATAAAGATCAAAACATGGATACAATCAAAGATAATAACCATAATAGATATCTTTGACAAAAAGGAGAAAATTTTATTTTTCAGTGAATAGTGTCGTATTCACGAATAGTGTCGTATACGTGAATAGTAACCCTGACACAAAAAGGTAGAAATTCCACAATAAAATCCATACCAATATTTCGGTATAATGATATTGAAAGAATAACATCATTAGGAAGAAAATAACATCTCTTACCTCAAAAGAACAATACTTCCGACTGAAATATCAGGTATAAGGCTGAAGGAAACTTACACTGATGAATAATAACTCACAAAGTATCTAAATACACACAAAGTATCTAAATACTCACAAAATACGCTCGATAATATAGAGAGAGAGAGAAAGAGAGAAACCTTGTTTCTGGTGTGATTTTCAATTCTAACTAAGCACCCTATTTATTGGAAAATGCCTAAGGCAACGCCATAGCAGACTAACCTGCTACCTGATGGCGTTACCTGCTACTATTCAAGTCCACCACTTTTGAAAATAAATTCCAGCACATTTCATTTCTCACCAACCAAAAGTGGGGCCCACCATATTTTTAATAAAAATATTTATTTCTGAAACTTCAATAATTCATAATAAATGGTCCTTTTATCAGACAAATTTGAATCTCATGTCTATTCCATAGGAAATTAAATTCTCTACAACTTTATAAGTTTAAGCTTTTTCAAATTCCAAACGAAAAATGACCAAAATTCACATACGGACGATTTTCAAAACCTCCATTTCGATAAAATACTGATAAAACACCTCAACATTAATTCCTTCATTTATGTCCACATAAAATAAATAATTTCTCATCATATAAATCAATAATTAATTAGACATTGCCAATAATGCTATCTAACAATATTATTGGCGCGCAATTAGATGACTAAACCCCTTTCCTAGAAAGAACTTCCTTAGACATTGCCAATAATGCTATCTAACAATATTATTCAAATAATATGAATTATTGACCTGATAATGGAGATATTGTGCAGTGATAATTATTGAAACAACAATAATATAAAATATCAACGTAGTAATTATTGAATCAATAAAATAAAATATTGAACAGTAATTACTGTAACAATTATTGAGTAGTGCCTTCTTACGTAAGAATTAATAATTCAAAATACTGTGCAATACCGTGTGCTACTGTGTAACCACGTGTATTACTGTATTTTAACCACCAGGTAATCCAACAGTGTTAACGGTAACAATTACGCCGTTATTTATAAAAACTCAAAATTATCATTTTCTTCATCCGACAATTATCCGTTATGGGGTCCACAAATGGTTGCGCCATCGTACGAATATTCCCCGATAACAGGAATATTCCATGACCAAACGAATATTCCCCGACAACAATAAATATTTTATAACCACTTATTTATTTTGAAAAATTTGCACATTTCACCCATAACCAAAGCAATATATCAAATTAACACCTTATTATTCACAATAATAAATAGAGGAAATTCAATTTTATTCATTAAAAAGTTGGGGTCTTAAAACCTCCCCTCCTTCTGAAATTTCGTCCTCGAAATTGACGTACGTACCTGGTGTTTCGAAAAGGTGAGTGTGACAACCTGAGAATTTAGAAAATTTTTAAAATTTTAATTTATTGATTTAAGGTTCAATATTAGAACCTAGACAGAAAATAAGTGTATGCGTTTGATATTTTTAAGATAGAATTTTGAGGATTTCAAAATTCTGTGAATAATTTAGGTGAATTATTCAGGATTAATGAAATACGTGAATATGTTCTGTGTATATGTGTACAGTATGTGGTTAAGGGTCAAGGGTTGACCAGATAAACAATATCTGTAACAAACCCTAATTTATATATTAAGAACGTCAACATTCGGTTAGAAAACCCTAACGATTAACAAGAAACCCTAAAACCGGTTCTGAAAACCCTAATTTCAGTTCTGAGAATCCGAAACCCTAATTCGGTGTATAAAATCCTAAACTGGGAACTTAATGGCGTAAGTGTAAATAATTATAATAATAATTAGGGTAAAGCTTAATTAATTAGCAAACCCTAATTTCAAATTTATAAAACCCTAATTTCTGGATTTGAAACCCTAATTTTTATAATTAGGGAAAACCTAAGTGCTAATTTAATATTTTTAATGTTAATTATTGGAGTGTGATTATTTGGGTCTAGCCATGGTGCAGCCCAATCTATTTAATGGTCCGGATCTGGTGATGGCCCATATGTATTTATTATGATAGTGGGAGAGTCCTTATTAAAATAGGATTGTATTCCCTTATTTGGAAGGATAAGGAATCCTTTTCCTAGTTGGATGCAGGTGGAGGTTACTTCTATATATATGGCTACAAGCTAGGGTTTAGAAAAGGAGAAGATGATAGGACACAAGAGATACAACACAAATATACAACTTGTACTCCCAATATTATTATAGTGGATTACTCTCTCTCTCTCTCCGTGGTTTTTTGTCAATTGGGTTTCCACGTAAATTCTTGTGTTCATATTTATATCTCTTTATTTATGTTTTTGTGAATGTATTTTGTGAGTTTGATATACTCAACAACTCCATCAACCGTTAGCGCGATTTTGGCCTGTCCTTTTGGATGATTTCGTCAGGCGTACAAAATCTAGCGTTAACATTGGCACCGTCTGTGGGAAAAAGACACTTGTTCTAGTGTCGATTTAAAATCACCGATTCACCGAAGGAGATAAGGTTGGTTCTCTATATATTTGGATGTGTTCGGTGGATTATTTATTTGTCTTCGGTAGTGATAAGGTTGGTTCGGTTGATATAAGGTTGGTTCTATATATATTGGGTTGTGATAAGGTTGGTTCTTTATATCTTTGGTAGTGATAAGGTTGGTTCGGTCGTAATAAGGTTGGTTCGGTTGTGATATGGTTGGTTCTCTATATATTTGGATGTGTTCGGTGGATTATTTATCTATCTTCGGTAGTGATAAGGTTGGTTCGATTGATATAAGGTTGGTTCTATATATATTGGGTTGTGATAAGGTTGGTTCTTTATATCTTCAGTAGTAATAAGGGAAATTGTTTATCTATCTGACGAGTGAACAAGAGAAGTGGGGCAGCGATATTGGGAACCAAAAATTTTAGTTCGGCACATGGAGTTCAGGTGTGATATATTTTGTCTTCAGCAAATATGGTCGTTTTATTGAGATAAATTTGTATACTCTCTCATTTATAAGTTCCTTATAAATAAGAGACTAAGGGGCAATGTTGGAGTGTGATTATTTGGGTCTAGCCATGGTGCAGCCCAATCTATTTAATGGTCCAGATCTGGTGATGGCCCATATGTATTTATTATGATAGTGGGAGAGTCCTTATTAAAATAGGATTGTATTCCCTTATTTGGAGGGATAAGGAATCCTTTTCCTAGTTGCATGCAGGTGGAGGTTACTTCTATATATATGGCTACAAGCTAGGGTTTAGAAAAGGAGAAGATGATAGGACACAAGAGATACAACACAAATATACAACTTGTACTCCCAATATTATTATAGTGGATTACTCTCTCTCTCCGTGGTTTTTTCCCAATTGGGTTTCCACGTAAATTCTTATGTTCATATTTATATCTCTTTATTTATGTTTGTGTGAATGTATTTTGTGAGTTTGATATAATCAACTACTCCATCAACCATTAGCGCGATTTTGGCCTGTCCTTTTGGGTGATTTCGTCAGGCGTACAAAATCTAGCGTTAACACAAGTTATTAGTAATTAGAAAACCCTAATCTAATTACGAAATCTAATTTCTAAGTTAGAAAATTATTTTTATATTAGAAACCCTAATTTTTGGGTTGTAAACCATAATCCGTGATTTTGACCCTAATTGCGAAATTAGTAATTTTAATTAGGATATATTAATCCTAATTAGCAAGATTTAAGTAATGATTAAGAAATTTTAATATAATTAGAAAATTCTAATTATAATTTAAAAATATTAATTTTCTATTTTTGAAAATCTAAATTTAGAAATTCTAAAAAATTAAATTACAAACCCTAACCCAAACCCAAACCCTAAACCCTAAGGGTTTGGCCAATTGACAAATGTGCCATTAAATTAGAAATCAAAAAGACCATTATACCCTTAGTGCATTATTTGATTTAACTTGCAAATCTAGACAAAATGGGAGTGGGTGGCCAACTTTAACAACTCCTTGTGACTATATCTCACAGCAACCAGCCGAATTTTGCAAGTCATAACAACATGACATCATATATATTAATTTAAAGAGAGAGAAAGTACACTAACTTGGTCATTTTTCTCTCAAAAAACCAACTAAGTCTCTCTCTCTAGACCCACGAAATCCTTAAGATATTCAGTCCCTTGTATGATCCATAACAAGCCATGAACAGATTCATCAAGATCAGAAATCAAGAACCAAGCTTAGAAGGTATAAGAACCCTAATTTCGAAAATCTTATGATTTGTTGTTAGATGTTGTAATTGATTGGTTAGATATGTGTATTAGGGTGTTAATAAGTGATCTGGGTTGTTGGATCATGGATCCATAACATTAAGATGCATGAAATCAAGATTTTAAAAACTGACCAAGAACCCTAATATTATGGTCTGACAGTCATATGTCAGGGCCTCTAGATCCGTGTGTGTTAAATGTTTTCTGTGTTTTATGTTTTGAATCTATCTATGCCATGTGGACTACCATATGGAACTGGAATCATGGATAAAACATGTCTAGATTTCCTGTTATAAGCAGTCAAACTGCGTTGACCAGTCATGAAAATGGGTTTCCGGGCAACCCAGAAACCCAGATCTTGTCTGACAGTGTATTCGCAGGTCCTTGATCTTGCTTCTCGTTAATGTTTTAGCCATTTTGTTGTATTAAAGTTGTTGTATGACTTGTAGGCTTCATATTTATGCATCTAGAATCCCAAGATCCATAACATAAACAAAGTTATAGCCGGTCAAACAGGCGTTGACCATCACGCCGGATGAAGATTCTGGGTAACACATATCTTCATCAACAGAAGTTTCTGACATGCTTTGACTTGCATCTATCTGTCACATGTGTTGTTTTTAGGCTGATATGAGGTAGTTTAGTTGTACTCGGACATAAGGACTACTTATAGGAACCATTAGATATCACAAAATAGACCCAGATTCCAAGTTTTGAAGCTTCAAAAGAGGCAGGACGAACTGTTCTTCATTTTTGGAAAACCCAGAAATGAAGAAAAGCGTTGTCAGAGTCCTATGTGTGTTGTAGACTGATAAGGTTATGTGTTATGTGTTTAGGTTATTCTATGAATATATATATATCTTATACAGTTATATTGTGATGATATTATTCTAATATTGAAGATCTATATTACTAATATTAGGTCTTCGAATAAAGCGATATAAATTGCGTAGCGGTAATCAACGGTTCAGGCAAGTTTATTTTACTTAACTCTACTAAGAGTTGTTTTATTCGGATAAGCTTATGGTTAATCATTGCTGGTTGCCATGAATTGTGCTCTGTACATATTGCATGTATAAGTCAAGTATAAAATGCTGATCACATTCATTACCAGTTGGTTCAGATATATTTGTTCATGTATAATACTTGTTCAGTCATAAATTTGTTCTTGCTAGTTCACAATTATATTGTTGAATTATAGCTAGCCAATTATTCAAATCATTTCAATCATGATATATCGTTATATTGTTAAATTTAAACTTGTTGGGCAACTTTCATGCTCACCCTTGCTATATCATGATAAAACATTGCAGATTAAGGAGAATGCTTTGGATACAAGGAAAGGTTAAAGACAGTTCCAGCGTAAAATTAATGTAGCTATTAGATTTTTAATAGTGTTGTTTGATAATAATGTTTTATGTTAAAGAAGTTATGATTTGTATTTTTAAGTTAAGGTTACTCGACCTTGGGGAATAGTGTGTAATGTATTGTATAAACAATTTATGTTTATATCTTCCGCAAATATAGTAATAGTGTTAGAATGATCGAACCGGATCCGCGTTGATTCGGGACCTCGGATTCGGGGCCTGTGTAAGACCCCAACTTTTTGAATAAAGATGAATTTTCTATAAATATCATTTTTGAATATTATGGAGTAAATTTGATATAATGTTATAGTTGTGGGTAATATTTATAAATTTTACAAAGTACGCAAGTTGTATATAATATTCGATTGGTCGGGGAATATTCGTTTTAACAGGGAATATTCATACAACGACACAATCATTGGTGGACCCCACAATAAAATTATTGTCAGATTGAGAAAACGACAAAAATATTTTATTAAAAATAACGGCGGAAGTTTTACCATTAATACTGTTGAACTACTCGGTAGTAAAAGTACAGTAATATGCGTGGTTACATAGTAGCACACGGTATTAATTATTAATGCTTATGTGATAAGTCACTCAGTTTTGTTTTATTGGTATTATTAAGGTATTAAAACAGAAAAGCTTTTTATATAAAACAGAATACTTTTATAAAGTTATTCGTTTTATTAGACTAATAGTAAAATCTTTTTATATAAAACAGAATACTTTTATAAAGTTATCTATTTTATTAGACAATAATTAAAATATATTATATTTTATTATGCATAGTGTTTGTATAGTGCCTGCATAATGTTTGCATAGTAAAATATTTTATAAAGTTATTCGTTTTATTAGATTATTAATAGAATATATTATATTTTATTTAAAAGATTTTGCTTTAAATATGGATCGTCAAATTAAAGTAAATCAATCTGGACCGTTCATGAGTTAGTTCTATGCAGTCCATTTTTCTATAAATAGAAGCTCATTCCTTCATTATTTCTTACGAATTCACTGAAACTCTAGAGAGATAAACTATAGAAAGAAAGAAGAAAAGTATTCTGCTACTTCACTACTTATATATCTAGTACTCTTCTTCTTAAGGTAGGGGGTATTATTTCTTTTGTATTCATGAAGAGAACTTCTGTTATTCCATTCTTTATTATTCAGTTGGAATAACCTGTATACGCGGACTTCCCTATACTTGGTGAAATTTTCCTGTTATTCTATTCTTTATTATTTTATTGGAATATTTTATCTGTGCGTTTTACGCCGGACCTGGTTCCGTCTTTACTATTATGTTGGAACATCATGTCGGTGCGTATTACGCCTGACCTGGTTCCGTTATTTAGTATTCTGTTGGAATAACCTGTCTATGCGAAGTACCGCATGCATGGTGATTTCTGTTGTTATTCTATTCTTTATTATTATGTTGGAACATCCTGTCGGTGCAAATTTCGCCTGACCTGGTTCCATTATTATTATTCTGTTGGAATAACCTGTTTATCCGAAGTACCGCATGCATGGTGATTTCTTTTGTTATTCTATTCTTTATTATACTCAATTAGTTAAAGTTTTGACTTCTATACTCCATGAAATTAGTTGAATATCCTTGATATTTGCACTTCATCCAGTATCTTTTCATGGAAATATTCTTCTGAGCATTCTTGAATTTTACTCTACAAAGAAGTATCATGTTGACAATTTGGACATTATTAGTTCCTGAATAACTTAATTCTTGAACTTGTTTTATTGAATTCTTATATCGTTGACATCATCCTCATGTTTATATTTTTTTAAAGTCATCTGTGGCCTGTAGTGCATAGATGGACTTGGTATGATTATGACCAGGGATTATTCGATGTAATCATGACCATAATGTTACAAATGATGTGGTAAAAGTTCTCATTGGCCCGTAGTGCATTGATGGATAGTTGTTGGCATGATCATGACCATTAATGAATACAAAAATATTCTTGGCCCGTAGTGCATGGATAGTTGTGGTCGTGATACTAAAGAATATCCTTGGCCGTAGTGTAGGGGTGATTCGATGATGTGGATTATTTATTAAGCTGAGTCCCAGCGATAAAAGTGATGAAAAACCTTTTAAATCATAGAAGATAGTAGATTTTATTCTCTACTTGACTCTTTTAATGGATTGCTTGTTCCACTGCAGTTAAATTTGATGTTTGTTTTATTGTATCAGTTTAACACTGTTTAAGGCTAATGATAATTTATTCTGCATTATCTTAGTCATAATATTTCTTACTGGGCTAGTTGAGCTCACCCTTTCTTTCACTGTTCTCTTCAGGAAATGAGAATATAGCTTGGACGAGTCGGGGAACGGAGTGATGGACCAGATGATAGTATTAGTAGTCCTCACTATTCTGTTAAATAGTGTGACAATAAATGTAATAAGGACCCCATTGAGTTTGTGTATTGTCTAGATGACAATATTTGTTTTAAAACTCACAGAATATGTTTAGTCGTATTTTACACGACTGTTGTATAATTAAGTTGTATTTGAATTTTGTACCATGTATTTGGCGACTCAAGATGGGTGATGTATACTTATTTTGGGGGCATCACAGTTGGTATCAAAACTTAGGGATATGATCCCTGGCTAAGATGTGAGAATAAAACTAGGAGGGAAGAGACGGGGAATTGCTTCGCTAGTTTGACCCACCTAAGTTTTTTTTTTGTATTTAATTGTTCGGTCAGAATATAAGGATAATATGTTACATGTCAATTAACTTTTGTTTTGTGGAAGTATCTGAAAATGACATCCGAGAATGTTGAGAATAGCAATGGAGCACAGGCGACCGTTGATTCACCACATATCAATAATCAGGATAATGTGCATCAGGAAGGCGACAATCCTCATGCAAACAACAACACTGACCAAATGATAAATGATGGAATGTTTAGAGGCTTTATGTAATTCATGCAATAGCAGACGAGAGTGGCTCCTATCCAAAATATAGGTGGAAACACTGGAAACTCTCGGACGGTCACCGCTAAACAGTTCAAGGAGCTGGGACCACCTGATTTTATTGGAGAGCCAAAACCACTTAAGGCGGAAGCATGGATAAAGTAGATCAACAAGATATTTGATTTCTTGGGATGCTCCGAGGAGCAAAAGGTTCCCTTTGCCGCCTTTTATGTTGCGAGGAGAGGCAGATTACTGGTGGGAATCGGTAAAGCGTACTCAACATGCCACACTAAAAATGTCTTGGGAGAAGTTCCAAGAACTATTCAACGACAAGTACTTTCTCGAAAGTATTCGTCACATGAAGGAGGTGGAGTTCATTAAGTTGGAGCAGAATAACATGATCGTGTCGCAGTACGAAGCCAAGTTTGCCGAGTTGTCCCGGTTTGCGTCCCACTTGATGGATAATGAAGAGAGAATGTCGCGTATGTTTTTAAGAGGTTTGAAGCTAGAGATACGTCAACATCTTATTTCTTATAAACTGTGTTTATATTCAGATGTTGTAAATAGGGCTCAGTTAGTGGAGCGCGATAATGAGTCAACGCAACCAAAAGAGAGCAACCGGTAAAATGATAATACCAGTGAGAGCAGTCATCAAAGTGGTGACAACAAGCGTGGAGGGAATCAACATGCCAGAAATGGTAACCACTTCGGTGGTAATCAGGGCTAAAGAAATAAGAATGGACATTTCAAGAAGAGGAGATTCAATAATGATGGAAAGACATCAGCACCTGCACCCGTTGTTAAGGAAGGAGAATGACCACCTATCATATGCTTCAAATGCGGAGGGGAAGGACAAATCAGTCCAAACTGCGCGATGCCATCCAAAGTATGTTATAATTGTGGAAGAGAAGGTCACCTAGCCCGATTTTGTCGTTCACCGAAGAAAAGTTCAGCTAGGATGGAGGCACCAAAGGCCGTCCCAGAAAATTCAAAGCTGGTAATGCAAGGGAGAGCGTTTGTTGTGACCTCCCAGAAAGCAAGGAACCCGAATGAGATCATCACGGGTAAGCTTATCATAAACTCTAGTGAAGTCTATACTTTATTTGATATCAGTTCTACCGATTCTTTTATTTCTCCTACTTGCGCTCACAGATTAAATTTTACTCTGGAGAAATTAGACGTTGACTTATCTGTGGAAACTCTGTTGGGAGAAACCTTCATTACATCCACTATTTATAAGTCTTGTTTGGTTCAAATCGGTACCCTCACATTACCTGTCGATCTTATTTCATTAAAAATACTTGCATTTGACGTGATTCTAGGGATTGATTGGTTAACTACTCATCATGAAAAAATTGATTGTTTTCGTAAGGTTGTTAACTTTCATATTCCTAATCAACCTATTATGCGAATTCAAGTGACAAAACCATTAAAGTCAATCACGGTCATCTCAAGCCATAAAGCTATTCGTTTATTGAAAAACGGATGTCAAGCTTTCTTGGCACATATCACGGATCTAAACAAAAATACGTCAGTTTTGAATGATATTTCTATTGTTAATGAATTTCCTGACGTATTCCCTGAAGAACTTCCTGGCCTACCCCTAGAGCGTGAAATTAAATTTTTTATCGACCTTGAACCTGGTACAAAACCTATTTCCAAAGTCCCATATCGAATGACTCCTATTGAACTTCAGGAGTTAAAGACCCAACTGCAGGAATTGTTAGACATTGGCTTTATTCATCCTAGTACTTCTCCTTGGGGTGCTCCTGTTCTATTCGTGAAGAAGAAAGATGGGAGTATGCAACTTTGTATTGATTATCGGGAGTTGAATCATGTCACCATCAAAAATAGGTACCCATTGCCACGTATTGATGACCTATTTGACCAGTTGCAAGGAGCCAAATTCTTTTCAAAGATTGATCTTCGTTCCGGATATCACTAATTAAAGATTAGAACCGATGACATTCCAAAGACGGCTTTCAGAACTCGGTACGAGCATTATGAATTCCTAGTCATGTCCTTTGGATTGACTAATGCTCCTGCTGCCTTCATGGATATGATGAACCGAGTATTTAAGGAATATTTGGATCACTTTGTGGTCGTCTTTATTGATGACATCCTTATTTATTCCAAAAGCCGTGAAGATCATGAGCAACACTTGAGGCTGACACTCCAAAAGCTTCGTGAATATAAGCTTTATGCCAAGTTGAAGAAATACGAGTTCTGGCTTAAGGAAGTAGTATTCCTTGGGCACGTGGTATCAAGTCATGGAATATCTGTTGACCCAGCAAAGATTGAAGTTATTCAAAGCTGGGAGAAACCTAAATCAGTGGCCAAAGTACGTAGCTATCTCGGTTTAGCTAGTAATTATTGGAGATTCGTGGAAGGATTTTCTCGAATTGCTACTCCATTAACTCAGCTAACTTGAAAAGATACAAAGTTCGGTTGGAGTGAAGAATGTGAGAAGAGTTTTCAAGAACTCAAGAGGAGAATCATTTCAGCACCTGTTTTGACAATACCATCTGGCTCGGAGGGATTTATCATCTACAGTGACGCTTCGGGCAAAGGGTTGGGATGTGTTCTCATGAAACATGAGAAAGTCATAGCCTATGCCTCAAGACAACTCAAAGAATGTGAGAGGAATTATCCTACTCATGATCTAGAGTTGGCAGCTGTTGTCTTCGCACTAAAGATTTGGAGGCATTACTTGTATGTGGAGAAATTGGATATCTTTACGGATCATAAAAGCCTCAAATATTTCTTCACTCAAAAGGAACTCAACATGCGACAACGACGTTGGCTTGAACTATTGAAAGATTATGATCATACCATCGAATACCATCCTGGAAAAGCGAACGTGGTAGCTGACGCATTGTGTAGAAGATCATATGCAAGTGCGAATGCGATATTGTCAACGCAAAGGCCCATTTTGTGTGACTTGCAAAGGATGGAGATAGAGTTAAAGACTCCAGGGACCCATGTGATGATGGCGAATATACGAGTAAAACCGACTTTAATTGATAAAGTTAAAGCTGCTCAAGCTACAGACCTGGAGCTGATGCGTATGAGGAAGAAAGTGCAAGAAGGTGATATGCCGGAAGCAAGAATCGATGAAGAAGGAATACTTTGAGTCAACTCCAGACTTTGTGTTCCTGACAACCCTGATTTAAAGTATAAAATTATGATGGAGGCGCACAACACACCATTTGCAATCCATCTTGGGAGTACCAAAATGTATCATGATCTTCGTCATACATTTTGGTAGAGCAATATGAAGAGAGAGATAGAGTTGTTTATCTCAAGGTGTCTAACTTATCAACGAGTTAAAGCGGAGCATCAAGTACCAAAAGGTCCATTGCAACCACTTGAAATTCCAGAATGGAAGTGGGAGCACATTACCATGGATTTCGTTACTGGTCTTCCTAAGGTTTCTCAAGGCATAGATGCGATTTAGGTCATTGTTGATAGATTAACCAAGTCTGCTCATTTCTTACCGATACGAGAAACTTATACACTTGAACATCTTGCCGGTATGTACATAAACGAGATTGTAAGACTGCATGGTATGCCGGTATCCATATTTTATGATCGAGACCCAAGATTCACTTCATGATTTTGGGTTAATTTGCAAAAAGCTATGGGCACAGACTTACAATTTAGCTCGGCATATCATCCTCAAATGGACGGACAATCGGAGAGGACTATTCAAAATCTTGAAGATCTATTAAGACTCTGTGTCCTTGATTTCAAGGGAAGTTGGGATAAGTTCTTACCATTGGTGGAGTTTTCCTACAACAATAATTATCAAGCAAATATTGGCATGGCTCCATTCGAAGCGTTGTATGGAAGAAAGTGTCGTTCTCCAGTATGCTGGGATGAGGTGGGTGAAGCAACGTTGTTGGGACTGGAGTTGGTACGTATGACTACGGAAAAGATTCAAACGATCCGACAACATATAAAAACTCACAAGATAGACAAAAGAGTTATGCTAATCTTCATCGAAAGGACGTGGAATTCGATATAGGAGATCATGTGTTGTTACGTGTTGCTCCATAGAAAGGAGTTACGAGATTTGGAAAGAGAGGAAAACTCAATCCTCGATTCATCGGCCCATTTTTAATCCTCGATCGAGTAGGAACTGTGGCCTACAGACTCGCTTTACCGCCAAGTATGTCTCGTGTTCATAACATTTTTCACATATTCATGTTACGTAAATATGTGAAAGAACCACATCATTTCAATCATGATATATCATTATATTGTTGAATTTAAACTTGTTGGGCAACTTTCATGCTCACCCTTGCTATATCATGATAAAACATTGCAGATTAAGGTGAATGCTTCAGATACAAGGAAAGATTAAAGACAGTTCCAGCATAAAATTAATGTAGCTATTAGATTTGTTATAATGTTGTTTTATAATAATGTTATATGTTAAATAAGTTATGATTTGTGTATTAAGTTAAAGTTACTTGACCTTGGGGAATAGTGTGTAATGTATTGTATAAATAATTTATGTTTATATCTTCCGTAAATATAGTAATAGTGTTAGAATGATCGAACCGGATCCGCGGTGATTCGGGACCTCAGATTCGGGGCCCGTGTAAGGCCCCAACTTTTTGAATATAGATGAATTTTCTATAAATATCATTTTTGAATATTATGGAGTAAATTTGATATAATGTTATAGTTGTGGGTAATATTTATAAATTTTGCAAAGTACGCAAGTTGTATATAATATTCGATTGGTCGGGGAATATTAGTTTTAACAGGGAATATTCATACAACGACACAATCATTGGTGGACCCCACAACGAAATTATTGTCGGATTGAGAAACGACAAAAATATTTTATTGAAAATAACGGTGGAAGTTTTACCATTAATACTATTGAACTACTCGGTAGTAAAAGTACAGTAATATGCGTGGTTGCATAGTAACACATGGTATTGATTATTGATGCTTATGTTATAAGTCATTCAGTTTTGTTTTATTGGTATTATTAAGGTATTAAAACAGAAAAGCTTTTTATATAAAACAGAATACTTTTATACAGTTATTCATTTTATTAGGCTAATAGTAAAATCTTTTTATATAAAACAGAATATTTTTATAAATTTATCTGTTTTATTAGACAATAATTAGAATATATTATATTTTATTATGCATAGTGTTTGCATAGTAAAATCTTTTATAAAGTTATTCGTTTTATTAGATTATAAATAGAATATATTATATTTTATTTAAAAGATTTTGCTTTAAATATGGATCGTCAGATTAAAGTAAATCAATCTGGACCGTTCATGAGTTAGTTCTATGCAGTCCATTTTTCTATTAATAAAAGCTCATTCCTTCATTATTTCTTACGAATTCACTGAAACTCTAGAGAGATAAACTATAGAAAGAAAGAAGAAAAATATTCTGCTACTTCACTACTTATATATCTAGTACTCTTCTTCTTAAGGTAGGGGGTATTATTTCTTTTGTATTCATGAAGAGAACTTCTGTTATTCCATTCTTTATTATTCTGTTGGAATAACCTGTATACACGGACTTCCCTATACTTGGTGAAATTCTCCTGTTATTCTATTCTTTATTATTCTGTTGGAATATCCTGTCTGTGCATTTTATGCAGGACCTGGTTCCGTCTTTACTATTATGTTGGAACATCCTATCGGTGCATATTACGCCGACCTGGTTCCGTTATTTAGTATTCTGTTGGAATAACCTGTCTATGCAAAGTACCGCATGCATGGTGATTTCTGTTGTTATTCTATTCTTTATTATTCTGTTGGAACATCCTGTCGGTGCAAATTTCGCCTGACCTGGTTCCATTATTATTATTTTGTTGGAATAACCTGTTTATGCGAAGTATCGCATGCATGGTGATTTCTTTTCTTATTCCATTCTTTATTATACTCAGTTGGTTAAAGTTTTGACTTCTATACTCAATGAAATTAGTATAATATCCTTGATATTTGCGCTTTATCCAGTATCTTTTAATGGAAATATTCTTCTGAGCATTTTTGAATTTTACTCTACAAAGAAGTAACATGTTGACAATTTGGACGTTATTAGTTCCTGAATAACTTAATTCTTGAACTTGTTTCATTGAATTCTTATATCGTTGTTATCATCCTTATGTTTATATTTTTTTTAAAGTCATATGTGGCCTGTAGTGCATAGATTGACTTGGTATGATTATGACCAGAGATTATTCGGTGTAATCATGACCGTACTGTTACAAATGATGTGGTAAAAGTCCTCATTGGCCCGTAGTGCATTGTTGGACAGTTGTTGGCATGATCATGGCCATTAATGAATACACAAATATTCTTGGCCCGTAGTGCATGGATAGTTGTGGTCGTGATACTAAAGAATATCCTTGGCCGTTGTACAGGGGTGATTCGATGATGTGAATTATTTATTAAGCTGAGTCCCAGCGATAAAAGTAATGAAAAACCTTTTAAATCATAGAAGATAGTAGATTTTATTCTCTACTTGACTCTTTTAATGGATTGCTTGTTCCACTGCAGTTAAATTTGATGTTTATTTTATTGTATCGTTTTAACACTGTTTAAGGCTAATGATAATTTATTCTGCATTATCTTAGTCATAATATTTCTTACTGGGCTAGTTGAGCTCACCCTTTCTTTCACTGTTCTCTTCAGGAAATGAGAATATAGCTGGGACGAGTCGGGGAATGGAGTGATGGACCAGATGATAGTATTAGTAGTCCTCACTATTCTGTTAAATAGTGTGACAATAAATGTAATGAGGACCCCATTGAGTTTGTATATTGTCTAGATGACAATATTTGTATTTAAACTCACAGCATATGTTTAGTCATATTTTACACGACTGTTGTATAATTAAGTTATATTTGAATTTTGTACCATGTATTTGGCGACTCAAGATGGGTGATGTATACCTATTTTGGGGGCGTCACAGCCCATCACAGTTGGTATCAAAGCTGTCGGTTATGAAGCTTAAGTAGGAATACCTAAGACCAATAACTGCAGTGATTAGGATAAGATCTAACTCACATAGAGTTACTTGGTCGATAAGATTCAAAGACGAATCTCGGCGGATTATAAAAGATACAGAGTTCCCTAACTCTGATAATAAAGTGAACAGTAGTGAAAAATAGATAGATTTTAAAAGACTAAAAGTACAATGATAGGAGATCATAAAACAAAACGATCAAGATATAGAAATGAATCGTAATATATACGATAAGATCACCCCGTGATCTGATAAGGTGATAGCAGGGGGAAAGAATCAAGCGAATGATTGAACAGTTTACAACAAGATTTCTGGGTGTCAGTCGTACTATGAATTGGTACAAATTCGGGAAAGGATTATGAATACGAGTTGAATGAAATTCATATTGAGAAGGGAGTTAGTGTTAGGTGGGGATTCAATTGAGGATTCATGTCGGCAACTGAGTTGTATGATTCCTTGTGTGGGCGGGGAATTGTACTTGGTGTAATAACTACTTAGTTCTGGAAATGATAATCATTGAAATGGTTGTGTCGTGCTATTTATTATATGCACGTTAAGAGGGTGATTCCTTTCTCATGTGTAGAACAGATAGATAGGTCATAGGTAGAGGACATAAGGTTAAGTACGAGTTCTTAAAACTCATACTTATGTGACATACTTGATTCATAGTTATATGAAATGTTTATGAACCTCTCAGCGAATGAACGGCAAAGGTCTGTCTAGGAAAGTTCTTAAACTCATATGATTGTGGCAATTTATGGACTCATAAGTGTGGTTTTACGAACTGGGCATAGTTGAGTGTGAATGGAGTATTAAAGATAATAGGAACAGATAGACTGTTAAGCAACTGATTATTAGTGGAGACATAAGTTTTCCGAAACTCCTAGCTATGCTAGACTTCGAAATGTTGACATCAAGCTAAATGCGCACTATGTGCTTTTTTTAAAAAAAATGTAGACTCGTAATTATTTTTGAAATGGTTTAAAGTATAGTCTATGCTACTTATTTCATCTAGACGAAAATGATTTGAAATATCAAAATATATTTTATTTATCACTCAGGTACCATGTAACCTGGTGCAGAGATGATAAAAAGTTGATGGAGTTGTAAATATAGGAATACTTAGTGTGAATTTGATCTAAAATCATTATTCCACTATTGTATGATGTGTTATGACAAAGTCACACAATGACGACATCCTCAAACGGACTGTTAATACAGTACGGCATCATGTCGTCATTCTCGAAAATATTTTCAAAAATTTTAATTTGCCAACGGGGTTTGGCTACACTTAAATAATTCGATTGAACTGAATTATTGATATGAGTCTATGCTATTCGATTCAGCTAGACTAATGTTATGAAAACTCTAAGTGTTCGTTGAAAGAAATTTCCTGAACAAAATTGTTTTGGTGCGGAATCTAGTAAGACTGAGTAGAATTTTGTGCCAATGGCAGTGAAGAAAACAGACAAAATCAGAACATGGCCAGTACATGACATATCGGGCTAATCACCCTTTGTGTCTGTAAGTAATGACGGTTTGCGAATGAATTTCCATAAAACCTTTGCGAAAATGACAGACAAATAGTATATATGACTCCTCAGAAAAATTTGAAAATTTTTACTCTTGTGAGTGGTGTATTAAGTAGCATGTGATGAAGTGTATGTATGGTGTATGGTGTAAGGTGTAAGGTAAATTTCGGGACGAAATTTTTAGAAAAAGGGGGTGAATGTGACAACCCGAGAATTTAAAAAAAATTTAAAATTTTAATTTATTGATTTAAGGTTCAATATTAGAACCTAGACAGAAAATAAGTGTATGCGTTTGAAATTTTTTAAGATAGAATTTTGAGGATTTCAAAATTTTGTGAATGATTTAGGTGAATTATTCAGGATTAATGAAATACGTGAATATGTTCTGTGTATATGTGTACAGTATGTGGTTAAGGGTCAAGGGTTGACCAGATAAACGATATCTGTAACAAACCCTAATTTATATATTAAGAACGCCAACGTTGGGTTAGAAAACCCTAACGATTAACAAGAAATCCTAAAACCGTTTCTGGAAACCTTAATTTTAGTTCCGAAAATCCAAAACCCTAATTCGGTGTATAAAACCCTAAATTGGGAACTTAATGGCGTAAGTGTAAATAATTATAATAATAATTAGGATAAAGCTTAATTAATTAGCAAACCCTAATTTCGAATTTATAAAACCCTAATTTCTGGATTTGAAACTCTAATTTTTATAATTAGGAAAAACCTAAGTGTTAATTTAATATTTTTAATGTTAATTAGAAAATATTAATCCTAATTTTCAAATATTAGTAATTAGAAAACCCTAATCTAATTATAAAATCTAATTTCTAAATTAGAAAATTATTTTATATTAGAAACCCTAATTTTTAGGTTGTAAACCCTAATCTGTGATTTTGACCCTAATTACTAAATTAGTAATTTTAATTAGGATATATTAATCCTAATTAGCAAGATTTAAGTAATGATTAAGAAATTTTAATATAATTAGAAAATTTTAATTATAATTTAAAAATATTAATTTTTTATTTTTGAAAATCTAAATTTGGAAATTCTAAAAAATTAAATTGCAAACCCTAAATATTCCAAACCCAAACCCAAACCCTAAACCCTAAGGGTTTGGCCAATTGACAAATGTGCCAATAAATTAGAAATCAAAAAGACCATTATACCTTTGGTGCATTATTTGATTTAACTTGCCAATCTAGATAAAATGGGAGTGGGTGGCCAAGTTTAACAACTCCTTGTGACTATATCTCACAGCAACCGGCCGAATTTAGTAAGTCATAATAACATGGCATCATATATATTGATTTAAAGAGAGAGAAAGCACACTAACTTGGTCATTTTTCTCTCGAAAAACCAACTAAGTCTCTCTCTCTACACCCACGAAATCCTTAAGATATTCAGTCTCTTGTATGATCCATAACAAGCCATGAACAGATTCATCAAGATCGAAAATCAAGAACCAAGCTTAGAAGGCATAAGAACCCTAATTTCGAAAATCTTATGATTTGTTGTTAGATGCTGTAATTGATTGGTTAGATATATGTATTAGGGTGTTAATAAGTGATCTGGGTTTTTAGATCATAGATCCATAACATTAAGATGCACGAAATCAAGATTTTAAAAACTGACCAAGAACCCTAATATTAAGGCCTGCCAGTCATATGTCAGGGCTTCTAGATCCGTGTGTGTTAGATGTTTTCTGTGTTTTATGTTTTGAATCTATTCTATGCCATGTGGACTACCATATGGAACTAGAATCATGGATAAAACATGTCTAGATTTCCTGTTATAAGCAGTCAAACTGCGTTGACCAGTCACGAAAATGGGTTTCTGGGCAACCCAGAAACCCAGATCTTGTCTGACAGTGTATTCGCCAGTCCTTGATCTTGCTTCTCGTTAATGTTTTAGCCATTTTGTTGTATTAAAGTTGTTGTCTGACTTGTAGGCTTCATATTTATGCATCTAGAATCCTAAGATCCATAACATAAACAAAGTTATAGCCGGTCAAACATGCGTTGACCATCACGCCGAATGAAGATTCTGGGTAACACAGATCTTCATCAACCGAAGTTTCTGACATGCTTTGACTTGCATCTATCTGTCACATGTGTTGTTTTTAGGCTGATATGAGGTAGTATAGATGTACTCGGACATAAGGACTACATGTAGGAACCATTAGATATCACAAAACAGACCCAGATTCCAAGTTTTGAAGCTTCAAAAGAGGCAGGACGAATTGTTCTTCATTTCTGGAAAACCCAGAAATGAAGAACAACGTTGTCAGAGTTTTTAGAGGCTTTGATCTCTCTTATCTGATGATGTAATTGCTATGAAACCAGTTGGTGATTGTAGTATTGCACTAGTACTACAATTCTAACTAAAACACAAGCCCAGAAATCGACAGGAACCCGGATCGATTAACGGTCAAACCTAATACCTTTAATACTGACATGGGCTTTCTGGGCAGCTCAAGAACACCTCAAGAACACCTATAGCGACGGGTCTGTTGCTATAGGGCCCTTTTAGCGACAGTTTAATTAAGAAATTAATTATTAATTTCAAAAAATGATTTATTTTAATAAATAAATAGAAATAAATAGTTTTTAATTATTAAAATTACTAAATAAATTCTGAAAAATTATTTTAAATTCTGAAAAATAGTTTTTAATTATTTTGAGTATATTTCTTAAATATTTAATATTTTTGGAATATAAATGGTATTTAATTTATTTAATTATAATATTAAATAAATTATTTAAAAATAATTAAAATACATGAAAAATCATGAAAAATAATATTATGATATAATAAAATATTTTCAGTGACTTTTAATATTTTGTGATGAAATTCATTAATTAATCAATATTAATGATAATTAGTTTATTTAATAAATATATTAAATAAATTAAGGAAAAATAGAATTAATGTTTTATAAATCATATAAAAATGATTTAAGTGTTATAAAAATATTTAAAGTTATAACCTATAACTTTTGATATTTTGTCATAAAAATATTAATATTTTAATATTAATAACAATTATCGGATAATGGATTTAATTGTTTAAAAATCATATAAAGGTGATTTTAAAGTATTAAAAATACTTAATGATATTATAAATATATTATAATATTATGACATGTATTTTATTATTATTTGATAATAAATAAATATTAATGATAAACGAATTATGTGGTATTTATATTATTTAAATACGATTTTAATGATTGAAAATTCAAGATAAATAGTAATGTTTATTTAAAAATTATTACGAGACTTAGATAAATGTTTTAACTGATAATAAATTATTTAAGTTAATTGTTAAGTGTTTAATGCAGAGTTTAATTGAACTTAAACTCGTGAATTGTCCGACTAGACCGTCGGGATGATAATTTTGTGTCAGGTTCAACTCAAACTGTAAAAGTTTGACTTGATATCGAGTCCTATGTGTGTTGTAGACTGATAGGGTTATGTGTTATGTGTTTAGGTTATTCTATGAATATATATATCTTATACTATTATATTGTGATGATATTATTCTAATATTGAAGATCTATATTACTAATATTAGGTCTTCGGATAAAGCGATATAAATTGCATAGTGGTAATCAACGGTTCATGCAAGTTTGTTTTACTTAACTCTACTAAGAGTTGTTTTATTCGGATAAGCTTATGGTTAATCATTGCTGGTTGCCATGAATTGTACTCTATACATATTGCATATATAAGTCAGGTATAAAAGGCTGATCACCTTCATTACCAGTTGGTTCAGATATATTTGTTCATGTATGATACTTGTTCAGTCATAAATTTGTTCTTTCTAGTTCACAATTATATTGTTGAATTATAGCCAGCCAATTATTCAAATCATTTCAATCATGATATATCGTTATATTGTTGAATTTAAACTTGTTGGGAAACTTTCATGCTCACCCTTGCTATATCATGATAAAACATTGCAGATTAAGGTGAATGCTTCGGATACAAGGAAAGATTAAACACAGTTCCTGCGTAAAATTAATATAGCGATTAGATTTGTAATAGTATTGTTTGATAATAATGTTATATGTTAAATAAGTTATGATTTGTGTATTAAGTTAAGGTTACTCGACCTTGGGGAATAGTGTGTAATGTATTGTATAAACAATTTATGTTTATATCTTCCGCAAATATAGTAATAGTGTTAGAATGATCGAACCGGATCCGCGGTGATTCGGAACCTCGGATTCGGGGCCCGTCACAGTGAGAATACCTCATTTTTATTTTTTATTCCAACTCCCAGGTCATTTCTTCAATAACATGTTTTCTCCATAAAACCTTAACGTGTGGTATAACCTTGGTGCGTAGGACATGCTCTTTCCTATCCAAGATCTTAACAGGTACCTCCTCGTACGTTAAATCTTTGGCTATCTCATCTGGTTTTAACTCAATAATGTGGTTCGGGTCTTTCACATATTTACGAAGCATAGATATGTGAAAAACATTATGAACACGAGACATGCTTGGAGGTAATGCGAGTCTATAGGCCACATTTCCTATTCGGTCAAGAATCTCAAATGGACCAACAAATCTTGGATTGAGCTTTCCTCTCTTCTCAAATCTTGTAACTTCCTTCCATGAAGTAATATGTAACAATACATGATCTCCAATATTAAATTCCACGTCTTTTCGATGAAGATCTGCATAACTCTTTTGTCGATCATGTGCCGTTTGTATATATTATCAAATCGTTTGGATCTTATCTGTAGTCATTCATACAAACTTTGGTCCCAATAACGTTGTTTCTCCCACCTCATCCCAGCATACTGGAGAGTGACACTTTCGCCCATATAATGCTTCAAATGGAACCACACCTATACTTGCCTGATAATTGTTGTTTTAGGAGAATTCCACCAATGGTAGGTACTTATCCAAACTCCCTTTGAAATCTAGGACACAGAGTCTTAATTGATCTTCAAGAGTTTGAATAGTCCTCTCTGATTGTCTGTCCGTTTGAGGATGGTATGCCGAACTGAATCATAAATCCGTGCTCATAGCTTTCTGCAAGCTAACCCAAAATCATGAAGTGAATCTTGGGTCACGATCCGAAACTATGGATATTTGCATGCCATGCAATCTCATAATCTCATTTATGTACATAGTAGCAAGACGTTCAAGGGAATAAGTCTCCCGTATAGGCAAGAAATGAGTAGACTTAGTTAATCTATCAACAATGACCCAAATCGCATTTATGCCTTGAGAAACCTTGGGAAGACCCGTAACGAAATCCATAATAATGTGTTCCCACTTCCATTTCAGAATTTCAAGTGGTTGCAATGGACCCTTTGGCACTTGATGCTCTGCTTTTACACGTTGACAAGTTAAACACCTTGAGATAAACTCAGCGATCTCTCTCTTTATATTACTCCACCAAAATGTATGTTGAAGATCATGATACATTTTTGTACCCCCAGGATGGATTGCAAATGGTGTGTTGTGTGTCTCCATCATAATTCTATGCTTCAAGTTAGAATCTTTAGGAACACAAAGTCTGGAGTTGACTCAAAGTATTCCTTCTTCATCGATTCTTGCTTCTGGAATAGTACTTTCTTGCACTTTCTTCTTCATGCGCATCAGCTCCAGGTCCGCAGCTTGAGCAGCTTTAACTTTATCGATTAAAGTCAGTTCTACTCGTATGCTTGATATCATCATGTGGGTACTTTGAGCCTTTACGTCTATCTCCATCCTTTGCAAGTCATACAAAATGGGCCATTGTGTTAACAACATTGCACTCGTACCCGCATATGATCTTCTACTCAATGTGTCATCTACTACATTTATTTTTCCAGGATGATATTGGATGGTATGATCATAATCTTTCAACAGCTCGAGCCAATGTCATTGCTGTATGTTGAGTTCCTTTTGGGTGAAGAAATATTTGAGGCTTTTATGATCAATATAGATCTCCACTTTCTCCCTATACAGGTAGTGTCTCCAGATCTTCAACGCAAAAATGACTGCTGCCAACTCTAAATCATGAGTAGGATAATTACTCTTATATTCTTTGAGTTGTCGCGAGGCATAGACTATGACTTTCTCGTGTTGCATGAGAACACATCCTAACCCTTTGTATGAAGCACCGTTGTAGATAACAAATCCATCTGAACTAGATGGTATTGTCAGAACAGGTGCCAAAATGAGTCTCCTCTTGAGTTCTTGAAAACTCTTCTCACAATCCTCGCTCCAACTGAATTTTGTATCTTTTCGAGTCAGCTGAGTTAACAGAGTAGCGATTTTAGAAAATCCTTTCACGAATCTCCGATAATAACCAGCTAAGCCCAGAAAGCTACGCACTTTGGTCACCAACTTTGGTTGCTCCCAACTTTGTACTGCTTCAATCTTCGCCGGGTCGACAGATACTCCATGTTTTGACACCACGTGCCCAAGGAATGCTACTTCCTCAAGCCAGAACTCGCATTTCTTCAGCTTGGCATATAGCTTGTTATCGCGAAGCCTTTGCAGTACTAGCTTTAAATGGTGCTCATGATCTTCACGGGTTTTGGAATAGATGAGGATGTCATCAATAAAGACAACAACGAACTGATCCAAATATTCTTTGAACACACGGTTCATCATATCCATAAAAGCAACAGGAACATTAGTCAATCTAAAAGACATGACTAAGAACTCATAATGCCTGTACCGAGTTCTGAAGGCAGTCTTTGGAATATCCTTAATTTTAATCTTTAGCTGATGATATCCAGAACGAAGATCGATCTTTGAAACGAATTGTGCTCCTTGCAACTGGTCAAATAAGTCATCAATGCGAGGTAGCGGATACCTATTCTTAATGGTGACATGGTTCAATTCCCGGTAGTCAATAAAAAGTTACATACTCTCGTCTTTTTTCTTTACGAATAACATAGGAGCACCCCAAGGAGATGTACTAGGACGAATGAAACCGATGTCCAACAACTCCTGAAGTTGGACCTTTAACCCCTGAAGTTCAATAGGAGCCATTCGATATGGGGTTTTAGAAATGGGCTTTGTACCAAGTTCAAGGTCAATAAAAAAGTTAACTTCACGTTCTGGGGGTAGACCGGGAAGTTCTTCAGGAAATACGTCAGGAAATTCACTAACAATAGAAATATTATTTAAATCTGACGTGTTTTTGTTCAAGTTTGTGACATGGGCTAAGAAAGCTTAACATCCATTTTGTAATAAACGAATAGCTTTATGGCTTGATATGACAGTGATTGACTTTAGTGGTTTTGTTGTTTGAATTAGCATAACAGGTTGGTTAGGAATATGAAAACTAAAAACCCTACAAAAACAATCAATTTTAGCATGATGAGTGGTTAACCAATCAATCCCTAAAATCACATCAAATGCAAGTATTTCCAACTTGAATCAAGCAAGATTTATAAACAGTAGATGTAATGAAAGTTTCTCCGAACGGAGTCTCAACAGATAAGTCAAGGTCTAATTTCTCCGAAGTCAAGTTCAAACATTGAGCACAAGCAGGAGAGATAAAAGAATGGGTAGAACCGATATCTAATAAGGTATAAACTTCGCAAGAGTTTATGATTAGCTTACTCGTGATCACCTCGTTCGGGTTTCTCATTTTTGGCCAGTCACGACAAATGCCCTCTTTTGAACCACCGACTTTGTTTTGTCCGTAGTCGCCTTTGGTGTCGTCATCCCAGCTGGACTTGACTTCGCTACCAGACAAAACCGGGCTATATGACCATCTTTTCCACAACTGAAACACACCTTGGAAGGCTATGAACAGTTTGGACTTATGTGTCCCTCCTCTCCGCATCTGTAGCATCTAACTGGCAGTCGTTCTCATCCCCTAGAATTTGTGGCTCGTACTGCTGCTGATGTCTTCCCGTCATTGTTGAATCTCATCTTTCTGAAATTTCCACTTGACTCACCACTCCTATTATCATGGCCACGATTACCACCCGAGTGGTTTCCACTTTTGTCTGTATTCTTTCCTCCCCGTTTGTTATCATCGTTCTGAGGACTGCTGTCATCGGTATGACCCTGATTGTGGTCCCTTAGTTGAGTATACTCATTATCTCGCTCTAATAATTGAGCCCAAGTTGACAACATCTGAATATAAAGAAAATTTGTGAGAGTTAAGATATTGCCGAATCTCGGGTTTTAGACCTCTCAGGAACATTCGCGTCATTCGTTCCTCATTCTCTACCAAATGAGATGCAAACCTGGATAATTCTGCGAACTTCGCCTCATATTGGGACACCGTCATGTTGTTTTGTTCCAGTCTGATAAACTCTACCTCCTTCATATGACGAATACTTTTAGGAAAGTACTTGTCATTAAACAGTTTCTGAAATGTTTCCCAAGACATGTTGAGTGCAACAGGCTGGGTACGCTTCACAGACTCCCACCAATAGTCTGCCTTACCACAGAACATAAAGGTGGCGAATGGAACCTTCTGTTCCTCCAAGCATCCCAAGACATCGAATATCTTGGTAATTTGCTTGACCCACATTTCCTCCTTAATCGGATCCGATTTTCCCATAAATTCTGGCAGTCCCAACTCCTTTAACTGCTTGTCTGTGACAAGCCGTGCATTGCTATCATTTCCATCCGTATTTGGTACACGAGTCTCCCTCGTCTGATTTTACATGAACTGCAAAAAGCTTCTAAACATCCCATCATTCATCATTTGTTCGATAGTGTTGTTTATAGGAGAAATAATTCCTTTCTATTGCACGTTCCCCGGGATGGTGATTAAAGGTGTCTCCACGATCCGATTCACTTCATTGTTAATATTTACAGCTGCCATTCTCAAATACTGCCACAAAACAAAGGTTAATTGACATGTCACATATTATCCTTATACTCTGACCGACCAAATAAATACCAAATAAACTTAGTCAGGTCATATTAGCGAAGGAGTTTCCCGTCTCTCCCCTCCTAGTTCTTGTCTAACATCTCAGTCAGGGATCATATCCCTAAGCTTTGATACAAACTGTGATGCCCCCAAAATAGGTATTCATCAACCATTCTGAGTCGACAAATATATGGTACAGAAATAAATACAACTTCAGCAATACAATTGTCGTGCAAAATACGACAACACATATACTGTGAGTTTGAATACAAATATTGTCTAATAGACAATATACAAACTCAAAAGGAGTCCTCATTACAATTATTGATACACTATTTTACAAAATAGTGAGGACTACTAAAAAACTATCCTGAACCATCACTCCAAACCCTGGCTAGTTCTTGTTATGTTCTCACCTTCTGAGAAGAAAAATGGAACAAAAAGGAAAAGGGTGAGCTCAACTAGCCCAGTAAAGAATATTATGACTAAGATAATATACAAAAATTTATCATTAGTTTTCAACAGGGAAAAATCGGATAAAATATAATAGAAAACAAGTTTTAGATCAACAACTGCAGCGGAAACAACAATCCATTAGAAGAGTTAAGTAGAGAAAGAATTCTACTATCTTCTAAGATTTAAAAGTCCATCATAATATTTTATCCTTGTAACATCAATCAATATACATCTTGAATCAAATATTCATCTTTGTACTACAGGCCAAAGATATTCATTTGTATCACCAATTGGTCATGTTCATCTCAACACCTGCTCATCTTTGCACTACAGACCAAAGATATTCATTAGGTAATCATTCATCTTTGCACTACAGGCCAAAGATATTCAGTAATATCATCATTTAGGACTGAGGATGATGAAAAATATCTTAAAGAAAATGAATCCAGTGAGACAAAAGGACAAATATTAGGGATTCGTATTATAGTTTATCCAAGTACAATAATACTCCATAATAACCAATTGTGAAGCAGAATTCAAAAATAAAGATCAAAACATTGATACAATCAAAGATAGTAACCATAATAGACATCTTGGACAAAAAGGAGAAAATTTTATTATTCGGTGAATAGTGTCGTATTCGTGAATAGTGTCGTATACGTGAATAGTAACCCCGACAAAAAAAGGTAGAAATTCCACAATAAAATTCATACCAATATTCCGGTATAATGATATTGAAAGAATAACAGCATTAGGAAAAAAATAACATCCCTTACCTCAAAATAACAATACTTTCGATTGAAATATCAGGTATAAGGCTGAAGGAAACTTGCACTGATGAATAGTAACTCACAAAGTATATAAATACTCACAAAATACGCTCGATAATATAGAGAGAGAAAGAGAGAAAACTTGTTTCTGGTGTGATTTTCAATTTTAACTAAGCACCCTATTTAGAAAATGCTTAGAATGCCATAGCAGACTAACCTGCTACCTGATGGCTTTACCTACTACTATTCAAGCCCACCACTTTTGAAAATAAATTCTAGCACATTTTATTTCTCATAAACCAAAAGTGGGGCCCACTATATTTTTAATAAAAATATTTATTTCTAAAACTTCAATAATTCATAATAAATAGCCCTTTTATCAGAAAAATTTGAATCTCATTTCTATTCCATAGGAAATTAAATTCTCTACAACTTTGTAAGTTTAAGTTTTTCCAAATTTCAAATGAAAAATGACCGAAATCCATATACGAGCGATTTTCAAAACCTCCATTCTGGCAAAATACTGATAAAACACCTCAGCATTAATTCCTTCATTTATTTCCACATAAAATAAATATTTTCTCATCATATAAATCAATAATTAATTATTCACAAATAATATTACAGAATCACAATTATGACAACCAGGTCATTTCCAGGAAAGAGGGGGCTTTCCGATAAAGATTTCTCCTTATTGGCGCGCAATTAGGTGACCAAACCCCTTTCCTAGACAGAACTTCCTTAGACATTGTCAATACTGCTATCTAACAATATTATTCAAATAATATGAATTATTGATTTGATAATGGAGATATTGTGCAGTGAAAATTATTGAAACAACAATAATATAAAATATCAACTTAGCAATTATTGAATCAATAAAATAAAATATTAAACAATAATTACTGTAACAATTATTGAGTAGTGCCTTCTTACGTAAGAATCAATAATTCAAATACTGTGCAATACCGTGTGCTACTGTGCAACCACGCGTATTACTGTATTTTAACCACCAGGTAATCCAACAGTGTTAACGGTAACAATTACGCCGTTATTTATAAAAACTCAAACTTGTCGTTTTGTTTATCCGACTGTTATCCGTTATGGGGCCCACAAATGGCTGCGCCATCGTACGAATATTCCCCGACAACAGGAATATTCCACGACCAAATGAATATTCCTCGACAACAATGAATATTTTATAATCACTTGCTTATTTTGCAAAATTTGTATATTTCACCCATAACCAAAACATTATATCAAATTAACACCTTATTATTCAAAATAATAAATAGAGAAAATTCAATTTTATTCATTAAAAAGTTGGGGTCTTACACTATCCACCATTGAGGGTGAATACTTGGCAGCAGTGAGTTGCTGTTCCCAAATTTTATGGATGCGTCAAACATTATGTGACTTTGATATTGTGTGTGAAAATATGCCTATATATTGTGATAATACGAGCACCATTGATATTTCTAAAAATCCAGTTCTACACTCACGCACAAAACACATAGAAGTTCAACACCATTTTCTTAGAGACAATGTGTCCAAGGGCCTAATCAAATTAATATTTATCCCCACTAAGCACCAATTAGCAGACATATTTACAAAACCCCTGGGGGAAGAAAGATTTTGTACTCTAAGAAGAGAACTTGGGATTTGTTTGATATATATATATATATATATATATATATATATATATATATATATATATATATATATATATATATATATATATATATATATATATATACAGAGCCGTTCAAAACGGTCCTATTCCACGAACCAATTGACGGACCAAATAAAAAAGGAAGAAAAAAAGACGCGCGGTCACAAATAAAAAGGGGGGAAGAAACGCAGGTCAGCCGGATAAAAAACCCAATTGAAGACCGTCACTCTCTCCCCATCTATACGCGATACTGCTCCATCTTCTTCCCTCCCTCTCTCACACGATAAAGTAGTAGACGGAAGAGCTCATCGGAAGTAGAGACAAACAGATTGCTTTGTATAAGGATATCTTCAATATTGACGATGATTGCTTGTAAGATCCCTATTCTTTAGTACCCTTTTGAGAATTGTTTTGTTATATTTGTTCAATTTTAGTGGGGAAGTGCTGAATTTTCGTGGGGTTTAGAGTTTTATTTTGAGAAATTTGGTTTTGATTCGTTTAATTTATGGATATTGTTAAAGTTTTGTTTTTTCAACTAGGTTTGACTTTGGGAGTAGGATTGTGGTATTTTTTGTTGAGCGTTTGTTAAATTGTAGTGATACTGACTTTTGGCCTGATGGATTTCACTTTTAATGGGGTTTGAGTTTTTAACTTTTTATTTTTGGTACAATGAGATTAAGGAAGAGTTCTACTCTCTCATATTTTGTTCAATTTAGAGAAACCAACCGAACACTTATTGGATGGCTCTTGAAATTTACCTCTCGAGAAAGCCAAATTGTTAACAATTTATATTCAAAACTACAATACTTAAACCAGGCTTGTTTGTTTTGAAAGTAGTATGGGTAATGCATACATCTCTGCATATTATCATACTTCATTTATACTATGAATTGATATGAGTTATAGCAAGTTAGGTGCCTTTGGTCTTTCTCGTCGACACTTTTGTCTAAAAGGAATGGAGTCCCATAATAGTACATACTGCTTTCTGATTTGTAAGTTTTTAGATGGATATAACTTCACTCGTGGGCTTCTTAGAGTCCAAACTCTGCCTTGTAACCTCTGCTTTAGATTATCAATCATAATTTGTTATAACTTGAAGTTGTGCACTTTTTGTTGGGAATTGATATTGTTTCCCCCAGTTTTGCTTGTAATCATCAATAGCACTTGCATGACTTTAGGGACATCTCTTGATATAACCATTATTGCTCAGGTACTTTCATATAGATTAAAAATTTCGTACTAAAATTATTTTCCCGAACTGATTGAAACCTAACTGATACTCTTGCAGATGGATGAAAAACTCACCATCGCAGCAAAGGATCTTATGAAGAGTCTACACGCAGCTCTCAATTTCTACAATTTTTTCAAGGTTAACTTGTTAACCATGTTAATCACCCTCCTGTTATAAAGCAATGGCCTTATGGCTTAGCTTATCTTCTTTTTATTTATTTATTTTATGGTAGGATAAAGGGGTATTTATTTTTTTGGGTGGATGGAGAAGCAGACCTTTGTATCAGTGAAGTGTTATGTCATTGTTTTAGAGTCCTCTTGAAACATCTCTTTGGTCTCTTTGTAATTTCATTTACCTAGTAATAGTCTGGTTTACATTATTAATGAAATACCTTTTCACAATTCCCTCAGTGTGAACTTTTTTGTCTTGGAACTTGAATAGATTTCCCGTGATTAGCAGGAGCATATTAATAAATTGCATGAATTATCAGCAACAGACTTTAGTCCATTTTGTAATTGATTTCAGGAATGTGAGAGTTGAAAAGAAGATCAAAAAATCTACTCCCTTCGTCCCAACCTGTATGACCTTCACTTGAGAGTATTAATTTACTTTACAAAACTATTATCAATCTATGTCTATGCGCAAAAAGGTATAAATCAGAATTTACCTTGTGTAAAAACCATACATTGTTTCTCTTTGAGTAGTACAAGAAAGTTGAAAAAAGAAGAAAAGATACATTGTTTCTCCTTAATAGTACAAGAAAGAAAGAAAAGCTTTATCGTATTACATATGAAAGAAAAAAGCAGTACAAGTCCATTACTGATTCACAGATCTCTTCAATGTTCCGCTTCCACTTGGGTGAATATTCAGAGTAGTCACATTTTGTTAGAAACATGGATCTTGAATTCCAGATGAATGAAAGGGAAGTAGCTTGGGAGAAAAATTTATTCTCAAGGTTCAGTCCTTGACATCAGTTACTCCTTCAGCACAAATTTGAAACCTTGCTTCATCTTCAGGCAAACATGATTAGGATTACATGTCAATTTTCAACAAATTAAGGCATGAAACCAAAATAAGGTGAAAAATAGAGATGCACCTAGTTGTAGAAGCATTGAATAAACACCATGGCTATAATGACATTCTAGTAGGTAACGACAAAACAATTTTGGTCTTATATAAGGGATTAAAATACAATCTAAAGTGAAATTCAAAGTGATTCAGAATGACGGTTTAGCTAGGTACTAAATGAAAATAAGAACTGAAAATATGAGAATAATCTGCCATCCAAAAGGTCAATCCATCCTCCCCTTCAAGATCGTCTAGGTTACTTCAGTTGGTGTACTGCAACAAACCAAACAAAGATATTGTCACTATAAGAGAAAGCAAATAAATAAATACTTTCTGGAATTGTTTTTTCAACATAAAAGAAGAATGCAAATTACTAAGTAAAAGAATAACCTCAAAGGCAAAAGAATATCAAAATTATTTTTTTCAACACAAAAGAAGAATGCAAATTACTAGGCAAAAGAATAACCTCAAAGGCAAAGAATATCAAAATAACATACTGTACAATCCCCTCAAGGCACAACTCCACGGCTATAATTAGTTTAATCATATATATTCAAGAAGCCTAATTGATAGGAGATTTTATATATTAACATCTAATTCCCCACAACAATAATTTCACAATTGAACTATATAAAGGTCTAAATTATGATTAAGAAACAATCGCTCTACAACAAGTTATATAACCCACCCCACCTCTACTTGTCCCAAATTTTCCTATTCCAATAATTAATCAACAAATAACAAAAATGAGTTACAAGTAAATGAAACTAAATATAATCCATAACTACTTAAAATATCTACATGTATAAGAAAACAAGCAAACATCACATGACTATCTTATACTCTATTGCTACTTAATTCATGCACCTTACATGTTTCTGGGAGTAAAAAGTTACTTGTATAACCTCCCACGCAAGCTTATAACCTATTCTTGCTTAGTGCTTCCATGAAAAAAAACTTTGTTAGATAGAAGCATTAACAGCTTAAAAGATGTTAACATTGGTAGCTTAACAGAATCTTATACACATGAAGATTCAATTCAAATTGTGAATGGCTTTATATAAATTTTTGTAACACAAATGTTCAGGATGGGTAATTTTAAAAATATAGCAACATTCCAAGTTCCATTTACACATTTCTTGACCTATATATAATATATTCACTTTACTTGTACTTGTTAAAATTTAAATGAAAAGGAGAAAAGTGTAACTAATAGATGACAATAAAGCAAACTGATCATTCATCAAGAAATATACCAGATTTGCACATATACTATAATTTAATTCATGACTAGTATACAGATTTTAAAGATCTTTGGAGTTCATCCAAGTAATTTCTTAAACTTAAAAAATCACTTTTTTCAATGTTAAAAACATACTGAAACAAAATAAGAGATTCTATGCCACCACATTGGCATTCTCCTCCAAAATCCGTAACTAAATTTTCACCTCATTCATTTATTTTTACTAATCAAATTAATCACCACGTTCTTTAAGCATATTACCAAAGAAAACTACAATTTCATAAGTTCAGACAAAGAAAAAAAACGTTTAAGCTTCAATCAACACCCAAATTACTCATTTTAAAAAGCTTACATCACTTGCAATGTTGTCCGCCGAGGATGCGTCTGCATTGGACTCGCCACCCGCGGCACTATGGGCACCACCTGCTTCGGCTGGCGTCGCAACTCCACTTGCGGTTGTGTTTCTGGTGGGTTTGCCTCTGTTTGATTCTTTCATGCTAGAGCTAGCAACTTCAACTGCAATTGAGCCTGAGGATGCTCTGGCAATATCATAGGATTTCCAGCATAAGCAAAATTTACTAGTAACAGAGGGGAAACAGACTGGGGGTTTCAGGATAACCCACAGATCGTAAATAAAATGCAACCAACAGGCAGTAAATATTCATATCCTAAATTGAGGGGGGAGAAGTAGTACTGTGTTCTAAGAATACAAATAAAGGAAGAATAAAGGAAAAGAAGGGATAGTTTGTGAAGAAATGGCTTACCGATTTGTGAAGATTTGGACTTTCGATTTGTGAGGGAATTGATTCTAGGGCACAATTCTATTGTTTCCGATTTGTGAGGGAATTTAGGGAATCGATTTCGCTTTAGGGCTTCGTTAGCTCTGAAATTTGGAGAAGAAAGTGCCTAAATTTGAAGAAGGAAGTTTGAGGAGAGAGAAGGTGATATGTGTATTTTTATTTTAAGATTTTATAAGTGGGAATAAAGAGACTTCAGAGTTGGCAAGATGATTCCTTTTTTTTAAGTCCGTTCTAAAGACCGTTAAATGAGCCCGTCTAAGAACCGCACTATATATATATATATATGTATATATATATATATATATATATATATATATATATATATATATATATATTATATATATATATATATATATGGTCTGCATGCTTTAAGGAAATTAGACATAAAATCTAGATATCACGGCATAACTTGTTGCCATAAATAAGCTAAAAATCTATTCAGATATCTCTTACTAAACACGGCTCCAAAACTTTCTATATCTCGGTAACACGTACACATGTTAAATCATAATCCTACTTTACTCTTTCGCCTTCTCAACCTCCGTTTCACTCTTCTCGTAACTGAACGGAAGCAACCGTCGATAACAATCATCTCTGGTGACTCCTCCCCCTGCAGAATCTGAAGCAAGACTGCCATCTCCTCCACCGGTTGGCACTTTCTACTGGGACAAACGTCGTCGAATCAAAGCATCGACACCAAGATCTCCACCAATATCGGTAATCCATATATCTTTCTCTTTTCATGACGTTCCTAAGAACTTTTTTAGAGGTCATAACTTCGAACTGCGTTTTAAATCCTCAATTTGTCAAAAATCATTTGTTTATGAGAAATCAATTGATATGTTTTACTGTAAAACTCTCATCTTCAACATCTCCTTGAATCATGTGGTTTATCATCCCCTAAGCTCTCATCCCTCTGTGGCATATCCGAAGTTGGTTCAACAATTCTATACCAACCTCGAATATAATGGTGAGTGTTATACCTCCTTTGTCAAAGGAAAGTCATTATTCTTTACTGCTATGGACTTAGGGTGCATACTGTCTATTCCTTTTATGGGTGGATTGTCCATTTACCCTTATAGGACAGGTCTATTCTCATTTGTCCCTTCTTGACCAACTTCAAACCATAATGGATGACCCCACTACGAGTTCAGTAATTCTTCCCAAGACCATTGATGTGTCCCCTATTACTATAGTTCTACACAATCTATTGTGGTATAACACTTTACCTCGTATCGGTGGTGGGGTTGAATTCAAATACCAGGACTTGGTCTTAGTTGCTCTGTTATTGAAAGGTAAACCTCTTAACTTCTCTCCTATGATGTTGAAACATATGGTTAACTGCATAAAACACTCCAAAAAATGTCTTCCTTGTAGCTGTTTTCTCACAAAACTTTTCAATCACTTTCAAATCTCCCTAGACAATGAAGTTTCAATCACCATCACTGATTCCATCGATCATGTGAATCTCAAAAGTTCCCATATTACTCTGGTTGATGGAAAGTTCATGCGAATTGTCCCTGATGTCCCCTCAGTTCCCCAGCACCTGACTTCATCCCCTCTGCTCCACTACCCCCTTCTCCTGAAATATTAACTCCTCTTAATACTCTTATTACGAATCAAACCACTCTTCATGCTGATGTAAAAGATATTCAACACCGCCTTTTGTGTTAGAAAAGGGCAAACTTCCCATCAACCGAGCAAAACTGCACATTATCTTTTTCATAGTGGAGGATGAATTCATTGATCTGCAGGTTAGATTTGAACTGCATACCAGGGCCATAGTGGAAGCTCTGA
>JAINUV010001048.1:0-59646 GCA_020205505.1 Panax japonicus
GAATGTAATTGCGTCCATTACAGAAGCATATATTTCTTCATAATTAATACCATGTCCTCTGCGAAGAAATCTTGTTCCATAAGTTGCGCTTTGTACCATATAATTTTATTTTTCTTATTTCGTACAAATACCCATTTGTATTCAACAGGCATTACACATTTAGGTGTTCGGACTACAGGTCCAAAAATTTCACATTTACTTAGTGAATTTAATTCTGCTTGAATCGCCTCTTTCTACATTGGCCAAATATTTCTACATTCATCAATAATTTGTGGTTCATATATATGATCATTACTTCTGGTAATATCCATTGCAAATTTATATAAAAATATGTTGTCGACAACGATTTTATTTCTATCCAATATATATATCTCCTGTATATACACAATGTATCGAGATCTCGTTATTTTCAGGTACCTGGTCCTCTTCAGGGGATAACTCATCCTCTTCAGGGAATAACTCTTCAAGAGTTTTATTTACAGGAGATTTTGTTCATAAGTTTTGGATAGATTGATAAATTTTGTAGCCTGTTTCATGGGCATAGCCTCTTTATAGGCTGCAACTTATTTTTCTTGTACTTTCTTCTTCTGAAAAATTTTATTTTATTTTTTAACATTGATAGATCTTCCACGCTTCAGGTGTGGCTTTAATTCAATTTTCTACTGTATTAACTGATTGTCCTACAGGGACTTCAATATCTGCTAGAGTATTAGCAGCTAGAATGTGAGATATCACTATTTTCTTATTATCGGTGAATAATTCTGGTAATTGATTTGCAATTCATTGCAAATGAATTATCCTTTGAACTTCTAGTTCATATTGATTTATATAAGGATCAAGATTAAATAAAGTTGAAACATTCTAATTAATCTCCCGTCATGCTTCAGGCAATGATCTCACGTCGCGCTTCAGGCAACGACTTTTCTCCCCCTAATTGTGGGAAGATTATTAAAATAACAATCCTCAAAATATACCTTAAAAATATCACTCTGAATTCTTTCTTAGAAGATGAACACCAAATAACAATAATTAAATGTGATAATTTGGTAATTAATTTACTTTGATATAATCAACAGGTAAAGGAATCTTCTGGTTCTTTAAAGGATGTTCATGGGAGTTTTCAATAATTCAATGCATCATTATTGATCCTAGATGATCATGCCAAATCATAAAAACATTTGGATCCAAACACTTCTGGTGTATTGCACACTTTTGGTGTATTACAACATTTGTTTCAACTGTTCTCATTTTAGTATAATATAACCCAGAAGAGAAAATATACAAATTTTCTAATATGAGCTTCTGGCCCGATACTATTGAAGTAATATAAAGAAATTCTTCACTGCCTTCGTTATTGATTTCAATATAATAGCTATTATAACTTATATCCTTAAAGCTGAGCAAATTTCTGTTTGTCTCAGAAGAATATAAAGAATCATCAATACAAAGTTTTGTGCCCTTTGAAAACATTATAATCGCTCTTCCAGAGACTTTAATTAAATTTGATGAATAATCACTCTTCAAGAGTCTTCAATTATGTTTGATGAATAATCGCTCTTCTAGAGCCTTTAAAGTTTGATGAGCTTCTGTCCCATACAACTTCATATATGCAAAACATAAATATAACTTTATTACTTGAAACATAAATAAAACATATAATAAAAATACTTATTATAATGTCATAATATAATGAAATAAAAATAATTAATTGGTATGGACATTTCTATCAACATATCATCAATGAAACCATAGATATCAAAATTAGTTATATCCACTCCATTTGAAAAGTCAAAATAATTCATGGGATCTTCAGGATCATTCCATTTCTTTTTCTTTTATGGAGTCTTGATACAAATCTACCAAATGTTTAGGAGTACGACGGGTACATTCCTTTTTATATATTGATTGTTCTTTTCAAGTCCACTACCACAACTACAACCATAATTTCCTCTGTGATTCTCAAATGAGGTTCCATTCACTTCAGGGAATGTAGTAGAATTGGTCGAGCGAGATTGTTGGTTTTTCAGCAAAAACTCATTATTTTGTACAGCCACTAGAAGAAATGATATCACTTATAGGAATATAATTTCCTTTATCGCTTCAGGGAATATATTATGAACTTACAATATTGCTACTACAGGAGCATATTCGAGGCATGAAATATAGTAAATATTTTTTCTAACATGTCTTTATCAATATTTTTTTATGGAGATGATAGCGAATAAAAATAATTAATTTTGCATGATCCTGCAGGGATGCATGATTGCCAACTTTAATTATATTTCCAAGGTTCTTTGCCTTGCTATGGAACATGAATCCGTACCAAACCAACATTGCCAGAATATTTTGAGTGAAAGTGAAACAACATGTTCCTTATTGAAGCCACCGACAACAATGTCTGAAAAATTTCCAGGTGGTAATATCACAAAATACTGGGCATCAAGGCTTAGTATGAGTTGAACTAGTTTCGTCTTAGTTGATTAAGTTTTAAAGGTATAACTCAACTCTCATTTGATTTTTCCCTAGAGGAGAATTAAATTGGGCTGTGTAGATAATTTTTGAAATGGCAAAACAATTTTCAGGAAATAACATATACAAATAAGAAGATTCTTAGCATTTATTGCGCCTTAAAAAGTCTTATTTTTGAAAGTATTGATAGTGGGAAATTTGTAAAATTACATTTAATTTAGTTATTTATAGAAAGTACTAAAATGGGAATTTGTTAAATATACCATACAAACTTTATTGTCCCGAGGCACTCTAAAGCAGTACCCATTAACACCAGATATGGAGGTATTGATCAAGGACCTTGAATCAAGATTGGTGACATATACAAGCTTACAATATATATTTATTTAAGTTTGTATATGAAAAATCTTTCATATGTCTACCATTATTCTCAAACATTCAAATATTTTTCATTATAATAACTTACATTCAAACCAAGTAATACTGTTAGTATCATTTAAATGTCATATGAAAATAACTTATATTTTCATCTATACATGCATGGATGGTAACTATGATTTGCAGGAAGCCACATGGAAACCAAACACCACAACATACAGGGACTAAAATATATATGCATTTGATTTTAAATTTATTAAACTCATGTATATTGTATGCAATAGTTTTCAGTCTGTAGATGTATGTTTTCTTTTAAATTAGTATACTCATAAGTGTACTGTACTTATATGTCAAAAACCATAAAGAGAACTATAACTTTAAACTGAATCACTACTGCCATTGTATTTACAAGCATTCCGTAAATAATAAGTAATACCTACACTGCTGTAGAACATGAAAATAAAAAGGCAAATAACATACACAATTTCCATCCAGTGATTCAGTAAATACCCACCATCATGCAAGTAAGCACTGATATAATTTTGTAGGAAAAAACAACAACCCAATTTGTCTATATTCCAAGAGCATGGGGCTGTTATTCTAGTGGAATGTCTATGGCTTATTGAAAAACATGCTACTACAGTCTACATGCAGAGAATAAAAAAAATATAAGTACTGCACATAGATAATATATATATATATATATATATATATATATATATATATATATATATATATATATATATATATATATATATATATACCTTCTCCTTCAAATCAAATATCTTCAAGATGAAATTGAGAAGTAATCGTGCTGATAACGTGTTATAAAAGATTAATAATATGAAGAACAAAGATGATGATCAAGGGAGGAGCATTCTCATCTCATTTCATATCTTGTAATTGTATATGTCCATCACTTCTTCACTTTACAAATGTTATTATATATAGATATAACAACTTCAATACTAACATAACTACTAGGATGTTACAAAACTCAAGAGTCATACATTTTAATACTTAATGGGAGTTACATGTATCTAGACATCCACATGAATTTAGACATTTTATAACACCACTGAGAATTTTTACCACATCATTTATAACATTATAGGTCATGATTATACCGAATGATCCCTGAACATAATCATATTAACTCCATCTATGCTGTGACGCCCCCAAAATAGGTATACATCGCCCATTTTGAGTTGTCAAAAATATGGTACAGAAACAACTACAACTTTATTAATACAACATATAAACTGTAAGTTTAAATATAAATATTGTCATCTAGACAATATCCATACCCAACTTAGTCCTCAATATAATTATTGGTACATTATTTTATAAAAATGGTGAAGACTACTAAAATAACTTCTAGAACCATCATTCCACACCCCGACTAGTACTCACTACATTCTCGCCTTCTGAGAAGAAAAATGGAACAAAAAGGAAAAGGGTGAGCTCAACTAGCCCAGTAAAGAATATTATGACTAAATTAATATAGAACAAATTATCGTTAGTCTTCAACAGGGAAAAATCTGATAAAATATAATAGACAACAAATTTCAGATCAATATTCGCTGCGGAAATAATAATTCATAGAAGAGTTACGTAGAGAATGAAATCTACTATAATCTATGAATTTAAAAGTCCATCATCAATATTTTATCCCTGTAACATCAACCAATATTCATCTTGAATCAAATATTCATCTTTGCACTACAGGCCAAAGATATTCATCAGTCGGTCATGTTCATCTCAACACCTGTACATCTTTGCACTACGGGCCAAAGATATGTATAAGAAAATTAACCATCTTTGCACTACAGGCCAAAGATATTCAGTAATACCATCATTTAGGACTAAAGATGATGAAAAATATTTTAAAGAAAACGAATCTAGTGAAACAAAAGAACAAGTATTATGGATTCGTACTTTAAACAATCCAAGTTCAAAAATACTTCATAAATAATCATAGTGAAGTAAAATTCAAGAATGATCAAAACATGGATACAATCAAATGTAGTATCCACAATAGATATTTTGGAAAAAAAATGAGAATTTAACCTGTATATGTGGATTACCACATGCATGGTGAATAATCCTTTATATTCATTTCTTATTAAATTGTGAAAATGATCTGTTTACGTGGATTATGATGAAAGTCATAATATAAGCATTTGACTGTTGATTACGATGAAAGTCATAATAAAAGCATTGTACTGATGAAAATCATGGGTATATGTAGTATTAGTAAGTGTTATGATAAGTTATGTTGATTATTATGTGAAAATATAAAAGTTTCTTAGAAATCACAAAGGATTGAAAATCAGATTTTGGTGAAAATAGAATATGAAATTCAATTGACCATATCTCCTATTCTATTTCAAATTTTTGAGTGTGATCAAGTCCTAGAGTTAGATCTATGAGTTTTCTAACTTATCTAAGTGGAATCACTGGAAAAGGTGTTGCAGATTTTCGTGTGGACTGATTTTAGCAAAGGAGTCAAAAATTGAAAATTTCCAAAAAACTACTGCATAGAAGTTTAAAAGTGTTGTTTCAGCCACTTAATTTGTGAGAAAAATTCCGACTTTTAGGACATAAAAATATATGATATAAAATACCCCCTGTCCAAAAATGAGCTCATTCCGACTTAAAATGAGCAAGTTATGACTATTTCAATATTTAGGTTTTTTCGACAAAAAACGCTATAACCGGAGTTCTATAACTCTGATGACCATGAAATTTAAACTGGAAGATCACGTTAATATATATAAGATCCTGCCAAGATTTGAGAATATCAGGAGTTAAACTTGAGGTAGTTAATTTCTTAAGGAATTAATTAGAAATTGATTTTTGAAAAATAGTAAATAAATTTTAAAAATTCCAAGAAAAATATATGTTCAATATGAGACTATAATCTGCTAAATCCCAGAAAAGAAATATTTTTGGGACTGATTTTGTATTTTTTATTAAAATGATCTAGTTATGAGTAAATGAGTTAAATATGTTATGTGAAGTAACAAAGTTAAAAAATAGGATTTTATGGTTTGAGAATTCTATATAGGGTATATGAAAATTTTTGATAAGGGATTTGATCATTGGTGATGAAATCTTACGAGTATGACATTTTTGAATGATTAAATGCATTATTTGGTAAAGTGTAAACAATTGAAATAAATTATTTATAAGTTTAAGAAGTGATTAAAATATTGTTATAATATTAATAATATTATATTATGAGTTTATTAAGTGATTGATAATATTTGGATAAATTTAAAGTCTTTAAATATTTATCCTTATTTTTGTTTGATTAATGTTTATATCATTGTCATCATTCTCATGTTTATATTGTGATAAAAGTCATCTTTGGCTTACGTGCATAGATGGACTTAGTGTGATTATGACCAGGGATTATTCGGTATAGTCATGACCGTAATGTGACGAATGATGTGGTAAAAATTCTCAGTGGCCTGTAGTGCGTTGATTGACAGTTTTTGGTATGATTATGACCGAGGATTATTCGGTATAGTCATGACCATTAATAATTTAATAAATATCATTTGCCCGTAGTGCAGGGATGATTCGATGACGTTGTTTATTTATTAAGCTGAGTCTCAGCGATAAAGAAATTGATAAAAAAATTTTAAATCATAGAAGATAGTAGATTTTATTCTCTAGTTGACTTTTCTAATGGATTGCTTGTTCCGCTACAGTTAAACTTGATGTCTATTGTATTTTATCAATTTAACATTGTTGAAGGCTAATGATAACTTATTATGCATTATCTTAGTCATAATATTTCTTACTGGGCTAGTTGAGCTCACCCTTTCCTTCACTATTCTCTTCAGGAAATGAGAATATAGCTGGGACGAGTCGGGGAACGGATTGACAGTCCAGATGATAGCATTAGTAGTCCTCACTATGGCATGACATGCAATATATAATTGTATTGAGGACCTATGATGTGTGTGTCGTATTTTATACGTCATTTAATAATTAATTTTGGTGAACAACAATAGGGTGATGAGAACCCGACCCTGAAAGTGTCAAAAGTGCACCGCAGTAAAATAAAGAGAACATAAATCTTCTCGTGTCCTTTTAGAAACTTAAAATATTTGTTGTTGTACTTTATATGGCATGTATTAATTTGAGTATGAATATTATCGTATTATATACGTTACAATATTTGTATTGAAACTCACAATATATATATCGTCGTATTTTGCACGACTGTTGTATAATTAAGTTTGTATTTGATTTATGTACCATGTATCTAGCGACTCAAGATGGGTGATGTATACCTATTTTTGGGGGCGTCACAGTATTAGAGAAATAACATAATATTGTTATTTAAGATAGTTTTATATTTATCAAATAGTTAGTATATTATTTTTGAACTGTCATAATTATCTCTTAGAAATCTTTGACTATATAATCCCTTGATTTTAGCATAGGTGATTTTGTAAATCACTTGATTCTAGCTTATGTGGTTATCCTAATGTATATATATAGGACAACTCTTTTTATAAATGAAACAAGCAATATAATACAAAAGATTAGCTTTCTATTAGCTTTAATATTTACAAAATTATACTTTATTTATTCCAAAATTAAAAATACAATTTGACTTTTGAAGTTAAAACGACTGCATATTAAACTTTAAAATTAGTCATAAAAATTGATTTCGGTCTCAATTAACATTTATAAATATATTTAGTTCAAAATTTTAAAATTAGCAATTATATATTAAGTTCAAAATATTTTATAATCATTATATACATATGGGCTAAATACAGTTTACTACATGAAGTACCACCATATTCATAATAAAGACCCCAAAAAATTTAGGTTTACATTTTACTAAATCAAGTGTCTAATTTGATACAATTTAACCCCTAATTTTAGAATTCGGCCAAAATTGGCTGGAATACCCAATCCGACCAAAAATTCGTTTGGGTCTTGTGTATTTTATATCAATTGACCGTATAAATATATAGTTTGACTTAATTTAATACGGTATAAACCATTAAGGGCTAAATACAACAAAAAGTTTTTAAAAAATAATACTCCCTCCGTCCCAAATTAACTGCTCAGTTTTGACTTTTTAAAGTCAAATTGACTATTTTTAGAATTAATAATTAAGCATATATAAATATATTTCTAAAATTATAAAAATTAGGATTAGTAATAAATTGTATATACTTTCTTTTGGTTATAATCTCTTCACCTATATTTTAGCAAAAATAGTAAAAAGATTAATTTTTAAAATGGTCAATTTAACTTTAAAAAGTCAAAACTAAGCAGTTAATTTGGGACGGAGGGAGTACATTTTAAAAATACAAAATAAAGTATAAAAAGAAAAGGAAAAATTAAAATAAACTTGAAAATTACAATAAAAGAATTTAAAACTAAATAATAATTTTAAAAAAAATACAAAATAGCAGGGGTAAGGGCTTCTCCCTTCGTCCGTTACAAAATCATCTTCTTCGCCATTCTGGAGAGAGAAAGTTGGGAAGGGCATGCATTTCCAACGAGGGAATGCAGATTCTATCGAGACAAATTTGTTATCTCCATTTATATTGTGTTTTTAGAGAGAAAGTAAAACTAAAATGGAGTTTGTGGGGAGAAGAGTGAGGAAAGAGATTCTAGGGTTTGAGATTTATACAAAATATTGAAATCATACAATTTAGGAAGTCGATTATTCAAGATCATATGTGAAGATGGGGATTCGGAGGAACTGGAATTCTCTTAACTAACTTCAATTTTGGAGGAGCAACCTGCTGCTGCTGTTTCTGTTGCTGAGCTCACTGATAGGATTAGTCGAAAAGCGGCGAAAGTCGGCGATTATATAATGATTATGCTAGTAGTTTGGGTGCTAGTGCTATACAGGCCTAAAAGAGGATTTTGGGGGTGTAAATGCAGAAAATTGTGAAGGTATTGGGGTTGATTTGAACTTGGATTGTGGGAGTAATGTGAATTATGGGTTAGATTTGAAAGTTCCTTTAGATGATTCTGAGAATTTGGAGGTACCTAATTAATACGGGATGTTTGAGGAGGGGTGGGCTTATTGATTTCAACGTGTATGTAAGTGAAGATGATGACGAAGAATCGAAGTTGGCAAGGGGGAATATATATGGATATTTTGAAGAAAGAACATTGCTTTGATTTGAATTTTGGTATAGATGATGAAATGAAGAATTCAATTGCTAATGAAGATTCAGTAAAGGGATTCAATGGTTGTATTGAAAATTTGGGAGTTATTGTACCTCCAAGTGATCTAGCTGGTGATTCCACTGGGAAGAATTGTGAATTTCGGAGTTTTTGATGCTTCCAATAGAGAATATTAAATTAATTTACGTCAAACCATATGCGATATTTGTTTGGCCGGAAATTTAGGTATTTCGGTCAATTTTGTCCGAATTCTGAAATTGGGGGCAACATTGTATGCAATTAGGCATTTTATGTAGTAAATTGTAAATCCAAATTTTTTTGGGGCCAAATTATGAATATGGTAGTAATTGATGTAACGAAAGTGTATTTAGCCCTATCTATCTATCTATCTATCTATAATAAATATATAATTAAAAATAATTTATTTGAAAAATAAATCCATGTTTCGCACAACACTCACTACTACAAAACAGTAAATAGACAACGCGGAAAAAACGTTATGGTTTCTGTCAGAAAAACGTCGTGGTTAAGGGTGTTGTCTATTTGACATCCTTACACAACATTTTTAAAACGTTGTAGTTAAGCACAATACACAACGTTTTTTAGGAAAAAACGTTGTAGATTTATTTTTAAAAAATTAGCAGATGCTTAAAAACGTTGTAGAATGCATGATTCCACAACGTTTTTTGGATAAAAACGTTGTTATTTAGTATATCAGACAACGTTTTTAACCAATTTATACAACATTTTAAAAACGTTGTAGATAAAGAAAAAAAAAATTATAATTCACCTATATTATCAATGCACCTGCAATATGCTAATGCCATGATATATAGCTAAAAAGTCTAAATTATCATTTAAATTTAAAACCAAAATGTATCAACCATTTAAAATACATCCCAATAATATCATTCATTTACATTTTCAAATATCTCAAGCATTGATTATGAAACAACATGAATTAAAAAATACAAGTGAAACTAAATTTCTTTCAAAGACAATGAGACTGAACTTGCAAATGGTTCCCAGATTTTGTTGGTTGCTTTTTCTATTGCAGGTATCCTGGAAGGAAATAAAATATGAGGATAAGAGAGGGACAAAATCACAATACAAACAAATAATAGTAGACCATAATTGTTAGATAGTTGCATTTAAAATCTTGTTAACAGAAGTTAGACATGATATACCTGGCATAAGAGTATCCTCAATAAGTGAGTGAGTCTCTATCCAATACAGTGTCCCTCATTTGTGTTTCTGTAACACAAAAAGGCCATTGGCAGGGTTCCTGTAATAATCGAGACAGAACACCAGTAAAATTTCAATATCATTTTGCAACAAATTCATAAAGGCATCCAATAAATCAGTCCTCTAAATGTATGTGTAAATAATGGTACCTATCAGCATAGTTATGCTTGCAGTGATCACTTCGGTCACTGATAAACCGATAAATGCCCAAGCATATTGTGTTGAGAGATTTCCAAGACTAAGGACCACCCCACCAGCCATTGCAAACAAAATACTGGGCCAATTATCCTGCATTAATCACATTTGGGCATAAAAACACTTGTAACTCACATGCCAGGAAAAAAAAAACCCACAGTAACAATGTGAACCTTGTCCTAAATTTAACAAATAGGGTCGTTTAGGTAAGAACAGGACCTAGTTGAGCTGGGTAAAAGGTTTGTAATATGCTTTACACTGTGCCTCCGGACCTTGGACATAAGAATGACTCCCATTAGTCCCATCTCTGTGCACAAAACATGGACCGTTATCCAGTATTATAAAAGGTTGAAACCCAAAAAAAAGGGAGCAGGGTCTAATGCTAAACTTTAAAAGAACTATGAAGAGAAATGAGAGATACAATATTTTTGCTATAGTTCAAAAGTGACCTATAGCACTATTACAAAATTAATGCATCATGTGCTAGAGTGAGTGGGTGCAACCAGCAGGAATATATTTTAACTGGAGGAACAAGATAAAGTTGCTAATTATCTTACTTCAAGTAATCCTTTCCGTCAAATCCACCAACAGCATAGATAGCCCCATTAAGCTCTGCTGCAGCAAAAACAAATCGCTGGAAGAATAAAAGAAAGCATAACATACTGAATGCCAAAATTTTGTATAAGCATAAAAATTGATTCAATAGAGCACATCTAAAGTTTTGACACTACATAAATTAAATTAAACACCAAATTTGATATATATACATATCATATATGGAGAGATTTGTTTACCCTAACATCCCCTTAACTTAAAATTTCAAATGGACTGGCTGAGAAACTACGTGAATTGGTTTAACTACGAATAGCAACCCCTAATTAACAGTACATACCGCGAGGTACTCTTTAACTTTATCAGCTTGTGGGAAAGAGTACCTGATTTCAAGAGCAATTGCCAAAACATGTAGGCATTGATGAACATGTGGGGTGCAGCTGCCAGGGTTTGGTATGAAAGGGCCAATGATAGGGAAGTGACCATGGAAACTCCCACAGCAAACTTTGCAATGAGATCTTCATCGGTTTGGTCAAGCACCTCTGGGCTGAAAACTGATCCATTGTAATAAACAGATAGGACAACAAGACCATAAGAAAAGGGCCCGATCCCAAGTCTTGCAAGCAGAGCAGCCTCAGATGAATCCACTTTGTCACCCTTTTTGATAAGCTCGACTGGGGTGATAATTTCAACAGTACCCTTGTTAATCTTAGTTGGAATGTTCAACACCTGGAGGGTGATAATATGACAGTAAGAAATAAAAGGTTTGAAAGTAGAAGAAGGATCTACTCAATACAATAGGATGAATTTAATACTTGGAAGAAGGATGTTTGAGATGGGTCGAGGCCAGTGTTTCTTGGTGGAACCACCACATCAACTAGAGTGACCAAACCAACACGAGCAGAAGCTCCGACCTGATCAGAGCCAAATAATTAGCCTGAACACCTTTTGTGCAGTACTAAAAAACAGAAGTTTCAAGTGCAAATATAAAGATAATTATACAACACCCCCTTCATCATAATTCAAATGTCTTAGAATTTTGGAAAATTCAAAAACATACAACATGTCAAGGTAATGAAGGTAATATTATCAAAGGTACAAAAAACAAAAAATTATAGAAGGTACTAGACTGTACAAAAAATAAAAAATTTAACGCCAAGTACTAGACTGCACAACTCTTGCATTGAGATTCATCAATATTATTGTAGAAGGTAGAACCACATTGAAAAAATAAAACGGGTCTGAGTCAAAAACAGGGGTCGAAGCCTTGTAACTCTCTTGTCAAAAACTTTCTAACTAAAAAGCCTATTATCTTAGGTAAAACTCTTTATATTAAACTATGACTTTTGACAATAGGGTAGGTCTACCCTCAGATGTTTAGTCCATAACAATTGGGTTCCTGACATTTCATACCATAAACAACTTAACTGTTTTTACCAACAGCAAAATAAAAAAACTTGTGTCATTCTTCATGAAAAGTTCAAAACATATCTAAAGCTAAGAGGTGATAGTTATCCATATATCACTTGTCAGTCTTAATTCATTAAACATGCAAAGGAAGGGCATAGTCAATTATATGAACACCATCTCACTTTGTTCTTTCATATATGTTTCCTAGTCAACTTTAAGTCAGACCTACACATCCTGGTGTAATTTCTAGTACCATACACAATTTTTCACTAAATACCTAAATTTTCACCATTAACCACTAATCAAAAATGACAAAGAAAATATAATATTACACATACCCTCCATTACTAACACAAGCCACCTTAAATGTGGATGGGTTCTCAGAGCTTTGATAACCTGCAGTCACCGAAAACGAAAATCAAAACATGATAGCTTGAGAAGGGATACCAGTCAAATGGGGGCTGCCCCTTTATATTAAATACCACTCTCATGACTTGAGAAGGGATTTTAGCTCACTCATTCTTCGAAGGCTCTCTAGACAGTGCCGCGGCTGCCTCCCCACTGCCTAGGTGATGCTTGCCTATTTTTCTCCCTTCTACTTTAAGTCTGTAGGTACTCATACATGTCCACACAATTCTATACTCATGTTGATAGGGTAATCTTGGTATGACTTCAACAATTTTATTCTATCTTCCAGGAAAACTAATTTCTATGAAACTGAAGAAGATAATGATATAGAAACCTTTAAAAACACTTGGACAATATAATACAAAAGAAATAGAAAAGATGAATATCAAGGAAACATCACATTACATAAATTGGAGCTTTAGACCAGCTTGCTTCATAAGAACCTACAACTTAAGAGATATAAAGGTGAGTTCAATTGCAGAGTTTTCTCACCGGTACAAAGTACCTAATAGACAACACTTAATAGACAACATTTTTTATAAAAACGTTGTGGTATATTTTTTTACAACGTTATTAAAAAAAACATTGTAGATTTATATGCAAAAACGTTATCTATTTAAAAGAGCATTTTTTTGGTTTTAACTAGATAACGTTTTTTTTAAAAAACGTTGTCTATCTACAAAGACACGGAGCAAAAATAAACTTAAGTTAAAACTTAAAATTAGAAGACGACTCTTTTTTCCTTCTCTCTCCCGTTTTCCCTCTCTATCTCCAAGTTTCCTTCTCAGATCTGCTCTTTGGTTGTGTTCTTATTGTCCATGCTTGTGGAAGGGGGAGGCGAGGTCTCGGGGGAGGAGGAGCCGGAGCGGATATACCAGATCTTCCCTTCACAATATACCAGATCCATGAATTCGCCTTACTACTGCTCATCGCTAGGTATTAATTTTAGATTTGATTGAATTTGTCACCGAGTGTCTTCGTTTCTCATCTCTCTGTTTAGCTTCTTTTCGTTACATCTGGAAAACAAAAGCTAGGGTTTAGTGCTGAAGACTCTCGCAGTCTCCATCGTAGTCTTAAAAAACAACGGATGGAGCAGAGATTGAGGATTAGTGGTGAAGACGCTGGTTTTGATAGGAGGTGCAATCTTGGTGAAGTGCTTCACCAAGTCCACCACTCGCTGGGACCATGCCCGCATCGTCTCTCAATCCCTCGCCGGCGAGAAAGTAATACAAACTTCTTCTCCTCTGTTGTTACCTCTATTACTATTCTTTCTTTTGCTATCTAATTCTTCTTCTTCTCTTTTTTAACCTTAAATTTGTAGTTCTCGAGGGACCAAGCATCCAGGGATCCTGATAATTTCTTCAATTTGAGGTATTTCTTACTAAAAACCATAATCATTTGGGCATATTTGTCAAACCCAGTTTTATGGTTTTAAATCATTTTCTAGTCGCGAGGTTTGGTCAAGAATCGGTACACAATTATCTGTTGAAATTAATCTACTTTGTGAAATAGATACTACTAGCAAGTTCCAAATAGCTCAACTCTTTCTTAGAATTTATAGGCGAGCACGGATGAAATCCATTGCTTCTTTAATAAGCACATATTGAAGCAATGATTTGTTCTCAATTTCATAACTGCTTAATGAAGGGATTAGATAACTTTGATAATGTTTTATAATTACCCTTTTTGTCGCAGCTTGAGTCTACTGAATTCTGCAGTATCACTCACTTGTAACCATGTATTTTGCAAGTAAGTTTCTATCGATTATGTGGTTTTAATCTTTGGTTGTGAAAGCCTGAATTACTTTGTTTGATCTATGTTTTTCAGTTTGTGTATTGAGAAATGTATGAAATCAGCTTCAAATTGTCCGGTTTGTAAAGTTTCGTATCGGCGTAGAGGTATATACTGTGATTTTGGTTCATTTATTTCGTCTATTGTCTTATATTTGGATTAAATTCTTTGTTTGTAAGTGATGTATGGTAACATACAATGGCTAGTAGAAAAAAACTAGGGGAACAATGATGTAATAAGAGACTGAAAATCAAATTAGCATGACTTGTGATCTATGCAAGGGAATGACATTAGATAAAGTAAATAGATTTTAAAGCATATCTGTGTCTAGTCATCTATCAGATACAGATAGGGAAGTGAAAAGTCAGTTGTTTGCGTGATTAAATTCAGCTATTTTTTGGAATTTAACTGACCCAATTTAAAATATTGAGGTTTTAGGAACACCATTTAGTTACCTCAAATGGGGAGATGTCACCCTATTAACAAGCCCATTGATTTGATAGGTTATAAATTCCATTACATATAAGTGAATGCTTGTGTGTCCAAATTGGGATTATGTTGTGTTTTCCGTTAGTCTATAGTAGTTACTCCATCATATTTATGATACTAGCTTTGTATTTTGTAAAATCATGAGATTAAATTTATCTTTAAGAGATGAATCTTCTCTTTTTACTCGCTTTCTGAACAAGGTGGTGGAATAGACAAAGCATATAGCTAGTTCAAGATTACAGCCTCCAATAGTTGAATTACAGTAGGGTCTGAGTAGTAATCACCCTGGTAGGCATATGAGGCTTTAATGATCATTTACTAATTAACATGTTTTGCTTTCTTGCTATTACTGATTGTTCTTTTGCTTTCTTGCTATTACTGATTGTTCTTTTGCTTTCTTGCAACTTTATTGCTTAATGTTGATGATTTTGTATTTCTATGCAGTACTGGACTGAAAGTTTTGTGCAGTGGTCCCCTTTAGGGACCTACTTAGCCACAGTTCACAGGCAGGGACCTACTTAATCTACAAGCATTGTTGCCATAGAGAGTCAGATTAAGGAAAGAGCATTGGCAAGGAAAAACAAAGATTTTTCTAGAGGATATAAAATCAGGAGTCACTTGGCTGCCAAAGGTATTGCTCTAATGGATGTTGGCACTGAAACAGGTTGGAGGTCATGCGTGCCAGTTCAACAAGAACAGCCATCTGGGCCGGAACATGTAAAACCATGTGTGGAAACTGAGAAAGAATAACACAGGCTCAAATTTATAGACAGGTTTCACAACTTTCAGAACTTACTACCCTTGTTGGGTTGTGACCTTGTTTGTTGCTGTAAGTACTTTTAGATTCACCCCTTTTTCATTTGTAGTAATTTGAAAATTTAAACGTATGGTATTATTGGGATTACAAGCAGCTGCATCACTATTGTTTCCCCACTTTTTCAGTTATAAATTAACAGGATTACTATTGTTTATCTCAAAAGTGAATTTGATGTGGATGTAGTAATTTGAAATTGTAAATGAATGGTATTATTTGTATGTATTTTGAATGGTTGATATATTTTGGCTCATTTGAATTTTAATTTGAAATTATAAATGAATGGTATTATATTTAATATTAATTTGTTAATATTTTTTCCTTTTTTTTCTTATCTACAACATTTTAAAAACGTTGTATAAATTAGTTAAAAACGTTGTCTTATATACTAAATAACAACGTTTTTAACCAAAAAACGTTGTAGAATCATACTTTCTACAACGTTTTTAAGCATCTGTTAATTTTTTGAAAACAAATACACAACGTTTTTTACTAAAATACGTTGTGTATTGTGCTTAACTACAACGTTTTTAAAACGTTGTGTAAGGGTGTCAAATAGACAACACCCTTAACCACGACGTTTTTCTGACAGAAACCACAACGTTTTTTCCGCGTTGTCTATTTACTGTTTTGTAGTAGTGTCTACTACAACATGAGTATCCAATAATATTCCAGCATTAAACTTCAACTTGAAGTCTGCAAGTACAATAATAACACCACAATGAGTCATTCAACACACCATTTAAAAAGTCGGAAATGAATGTCAACTAACAATATAAATACGAAACAATACACTTTTTAATTTTATTTTAAAATGTGTATCATGTAAAGTAACAAGTAAACCCAACCCAGTGTCAATTCTAAAAAATCATACTACAAATTTGAAATTAGATTTACCACCGCCTCAATTAAAAATACAAAAAAAATTTACTCATACCAGTTTTATGAATGCTCTAAAAAACACCAATATCAAAACCTCCAGAAAACCTTCCTCCCTTGCCTACAAATCAAGTCAATGCAAAAAAATATCATTAAAAAAGCCTTTTAAGAGTCAAATCGACTTCTATTCAGCTAAAATTATGAAATACTACCAGTCAAAACAATAGCTTTAACATCTTCTCTCTTCATAGCTTCAGTAAATTTCTCCTTTAATCCAGCAAGAACTAAGAAAACACAAAATCATCAAATCAACATTACAATAAAACAAAACCAAAGACTTATCTTACTAAATCAATCGATTCAACCTATAATTATCGATTTATAAATATATATATATATATATATAGCTTACTTGGAAGAGACAAAACATTAACAGGAGGATTATCGATTTTTTTTGTTGTTCAGATCCACCGCGAAAGCGTACCACCGCCTGTCCTTCTCGCTGCTCTCGCCGCGCTTGTGGCGCTTTCGCGCAGGGTCAGGAGAGGGAGTGCGGTGGCGGTTGTTTTCACCTGTCTTTATTCCTTCGAAGTCTCGTTTTCGGTCGCTGAGGAGTGAGGATTCAGATCTGGCGTCTGAGAGACTGGGAGCGGGCTAGGGCAAATAGGAGAAAATGAAATAGCAATGATAGTTATTATAAAATTATTTCACTTGAACGCGATTTTTTTAAGCTCCGTGTTTTCCATATAGATAACGTTTTTTTAAAAAAATGTTATCTATTTAAAACCAAAAATTGCTCTTATTAAATAGATAACGTTTTTGCTTACTTTTCTATAACGTTTTTTTTAAAAACGTTGTAAAAAAAAAAACCACTACGTTTTTATAAAAAACGTTGTCTATTAAGCGTTGTCTATTAGGTACTTTGTACTGGTGACTAGACTAGTTTTCATAATTTTGCCATCAAAATTTTTTTCATCCAACTGTCGAATAAATGCAAGATTGAACGTGGCACATAACTTGATACTTGTACGTTCTTGATCAAAATTTCTTGATGATCATCAATCGGCGCGTAACTAGCCTCCATTGTAGGTGACGCAGCTTAAATCTACACCTAAGATATAACTACAAGAATACAAATTAAACATGCAAATAAAAACACACAGAATTTGTATATTTCCTCTCAATTTTCGCCACATATTATATTATGTACGTGTAAAGAAACTAGGCTTATCATCCATGCAGAATGATCATAATGCATGCATGCAGATAGAAAGAAAGAAAAGCCACGTGTCAAACCCTAAACTCCCTATCCTCTACTCTCCCTCCCACTAAGTACAGGAGATCTCAGGCCTCAGGCGAGTCAAGCCGGGGAACCGGCCATTATCAAAAACCAGGGTCTTTTTAAGGCTTTCAAACAAGGCCTTTTCAAACCAAGTCTAGCCTTAAGCCTAACACAGGACCCACGGGCTTTTATGCATTACTAGTAGAGGGAGAGGGAGTAATATTTAAGACTAGCTGGGTCCCGTGCCTTCGACACTGTATGTGCAGTGAAATTTATCTCAAACTTAGAACGGCTCAGATGATTTATTAAGTGAGCAGAAAATTCAAAATCATTATTAGATAGATTAGATAGATAGATGTATTTTATTAGATAGATGTATGGACGGTGGGATTTATCTCAAACTTTGGACGGCCCAGATGATTTATTGAGTGAGCGGGAAATTCAAAATCATTTGTATTTTATTAGATAGATAGAAAAATATTTATTCGTGTATATATCACATAGGGTCCATTACGAGTCATTTATATTTATACTCTATCATCCACTTTATTGATAGAAATAATCATGAAAAATATTTTGTTAAACTGGGTCGGGTCCTTTGTGAACATTAATTTTTTTAAAAAATAATCTTTTTCTAAGAGGGAGTAATGGATGGACTCCATACTCTTCCAAAACAGAAAAATGCTATGCTAACTAAACATATATCATATATGACATACAAAATAATGTATCTTACAAAAACGAATAATGCTACCTACGGTAACTAAACATAAACATGACATACAAAATAGACTAAAACACAATTTGTAACACAAATTTTACAGTCTATTTACTTTTGTACCTCAAACTAAAAAAGTTGTCTAAGTACTCCTTAAACTTCATTATACGTAATAAAACACACACTTTCTTCACTTAACCGGTCAAAAGTGACCAGCTAAGGCTGTAACACAAGTTTGGGGTACAATTTGTCTTTTAGTATTAAAAATTGGCAAAAATAATTAATTTTAAATAAAATAAAATAATTTTAAAAATAAAAATAAAAAATTAATTTTATTATAAAATAATTAAAATAATAAAATTAAAATAAATATTTGAAATTAATGATTAATAATTAATCATTAACTTGTAAAATGATTATTTATTTTTATTTTTAAAATTAATTATTAATTATTCCTGTTAAAAAAATCATTAACCTGTAAAAAAATCATTTTTGCCACAAAAAAATATTCTGTTTTTGTTTTTAAAAACAGAATTTTGTAAAAACAAAATTTTTAAAAATAGAATTTTTCAAAAACAGAATTTTGTAAAAACAGATTTTTTTTAAAACAAATTTTTTTAAAAACAGAATTTTATTTTGTTTTAAAAAAAATCTGTTTTTAAAAAACAAAAAAAATTTTAAAAACATAATTTTTTTACAAGTTAAAAACAAAATTTTTAAAAACAAAATTAAGTTTTTAAATTTTTGTTTTTGTTTTTAAAAACAGATTTTTTTTAAAAAACAAAATAAAATTTTGTTTTAAATTTTTTTATTTAAAAAAAAAATTCTGTTTTTACAAAATTCTGATTTTAAAAATTCTATTTTTATTTTTAAAAATAGAATTTTATTTTGTTTTAAAAAAAATTCTGTTTTTAAAAACAAAATCAGTTTTTTTTAACTTGTAAAATAAAACTCTGTTTTTGAAAATTTCTGTTTTAAAAAAAAATATATTTTTACAAAATTCTGTTTTTAAAAACAAAAACAGAATTTTTTTTTGTGGCAAAAATGATTTTTTTACAAGTTAATGATTTTTTTAACCGGAATGATTAATAATTAATTTTAAAAATAAAAATAAAATAATCATTTTACAAGTTAATGATTAATTATTAATCATTAATTCCAAATATTTATTTTAATTTTATTATTTTGATTATTTTATTTTAAATTAATTTTTTTATTTTTATTTTTAAAACTAATTATTTTATTTAAAATTAATTATTTCAAAATTATTTTATTTTATTTAAAATTAATAACTTTTGCTAATTTTTAAGACTAAAAGATAATTTGCACCCCAAACTTGTGTTACAGCCTTAGGTGGTCACTTTTGACCGGTTAAGTGAATAAAGTGCGCATTTTGTTACGTATAATAAAATTTGGGATGTACTTAGACACCTTTTTCGGTTTGGGGTGCAAAAGGCAACAAGAGTGTAAAATTTGGAGTGCAAATTATCTTTTAATCTACAAAATAATATCCAGCTGTTCTAACCAACCACAATTATTATTTTGTATTTATTTTTTAATTAATCTCCAAAATATCATTAACACCAAAAATAGACGCCTTATCAAATTCATTGAAATTAATATAAGGAAATTAAATATAAACCTCACAATTCCCTTGCAATTTTTACAATTCAAATAAATGCAAGATGTGAATGTGGCACAAAACCTGGTACTTGTACATTCTTGATGTTGATGAATCGACTAGCCTCCATTGTTGTCTTGCTGACGCAACTAGAAATCAACTCCTCGGATAAAACTACTAGACTACAAATTTAACATGCAAATAAAAACACCACAGAAATTGTATATTTCCTCACAATTTTCGCCACATAAAGTAATTGTGTGTAAAGAAAATAAGGCTTCTATAGCCATGCATGACGCACAGAGATAGAGAAGACATGACAAATGTCACCATGCAAGTTTTACGTACGTGGCCCTCCTCTCCACTCCTCTCCTTGGCTATAAATACAAGCGCATTCTGATATCTACTCTTCAGATCATCATCAGTATATACAACAATGGCATACAGAAGTTCAATATTTCTCTCTCTTGGCCTTTGCATTCTTGTTCTGTTTCATGTCTGCTCTGCTCAGATAGAGCAGCAGCAAACATGGGGAAGCCAGGGGCAAGCATGGGGAAGCCCGCAGCAGCAAGGTCCCCGCTTGCGAGCCAAAACCGATTGTCGCATCGACAAGCTCACTGCCCAAGAACCTACCCGCCATTTACAGTCCGAGGCCGGAGTGACTCAGTTCTGGGACAAGAACAGCCCCGAATTCGTGTGTGCCGGTGTTGAGGTTGTCAAGCATGTTATCCGACCCAAAGGCCTTCTCTTGCCTGCTTACGCCAGTTCGCCGCAGCTCGTTTACATTGACCAAGGTAATTAGTTGACAAATTATACTAGCTCTCTTAATTTGTTATCGATACAAATTATAATTACGAGTAACGTCACGAGGAAGTAATATAATCTTGATTGATTCAGGCCGGGGTATTTTGGGAGCTGTGCTTCCGGGTTGTGCCGAGACATATGAATCGGAATCACAGATGAGCGGAGGACAACAGGGACAAACGTTCACCGACCGCCACCAGAAGCTCAGGCGGTTCCGGGAGGGTGATGTTAGTGCCATACCCGCTGGTGTCACCCATTTTGTTTACAATGATGGAGACACGGATCTTATTACAGTGGCACTTATTGACACCAGCAATAATGCTAACCAGCTTGATAACAACTTCAGGGTAAGAAATAACATACCAGAAATATTTGAAAGTATCATTGTCACCTCTTTTCGCATAACATAAAAGGTTTGTATGCGTATAGAGTATCTTGAAAATATAAGGATATAAATCAATTAATTAATATACGATATATTTCATCTAAATTTGGTCTCAGAGATTCTTCCTTGCTGGAAATCCACAACAAGGTCAACAAGGCCAACAAAGACAACAAGGCCAGTACGGTCAGAGTCAAGAAGCTGGCAACATCTTCAACGGTTTCGACGAGCAGATTATAGCAGATGCATTCAATGTTAATACCGAGACCGCAAGGAAGTTAACGGGCCAACAGGATCAGAGAGGATTTATTGTTCGAGCCGAAAACCTTAAGTTGGTTGCCCCGGAATTCGATCAACAAGAACAACATCAGTATGGTAATGGAGGTTCTAATGGTTTTGAGGAAACTCTATGCACAGTGAAGCTTGTAGCAAACATTGCAAGCCCACAGCGTGCTGACGTGTACAATCCACGTGGCGGACGCATCAGCACCCTCAATAGTAACAAGTTTCCCGTGCTCAACAATCTCCAGCTCAGTGCTAAGAGGGGAGTACTCTATAGCGTAAGAATCTTGAACAAACAAATATTCTGGTTGAACAAACAAATATTTTTGAATATTTATTTATTGATTATTTTGGTATAAAATAATTTTCAGAATGCAATTTTGGCACCCCATTGGACTTTGAATGCCCATAGCATAGTTTACATCATTAGAGGGAACGGAAGAGTTCAGGTTGTTGGCAACAGAGGAAAATCTGTCTTTGACGATCAGGTACAACGGGGTCAGCTAATAATTGTACCACAAAACTTCGCGGTGGTAAAGAAGGCAGGTAGTGAAGGTCTAGAGTGGGTAGCATTCCAAACCAGCGATAACGCAATGTCAAGCCAAATAGCCGGAAGGATGTCGGCTATCCGAGGTATGCCTGAGGAGGTGTTGATGAACTCATACCAGATTTCCAGGGCCGACGCCAGAAACTTGAAGTCCAACCGAAAGGAGTCTGTTGTGTTTAGTTCATCTAGGTCACAAAGGGAGTCTGCTTAAATTTACTATGAGTAAATTAATAGATACTAAATAAGAGCCCTCATCGTCATGAGCATGGAGAGGAGCCACATATACCTAGTCGCCTACAGGAATGTGTTGTTTTGATGAGTAATATTGCGATATGTAATATATTTCCTCCAAATAAATAAATGGCTAATGGTATATTGGTATGAAATTTTCGTATCTAAATTGTTGATTCAATACATTTTGAGTTACTTTTAAATTCTTATTTTATAAATAAATTTGGTAGTTTCATAAGTCAGCCCTCTAATATAAAGATATGATGGCCTCCACTCTCATGTGTGAGAGGGCTGCTTAATAGTTATTCATAATTAGTAATTGTAATTAAGTTGTTACGGTCTTATTGATAGTACTTTTAGGAACTTAGAGCCAAACATTAATTTTACAACTTTCACAATAGCTTTGCTTATTAAATCTCTTATGGTCAGTTTTGATTTTGGAACTTTAGGATTCCTTAAGATTGTTCAATGTCCTGAAGAAAGATTCTTGAAAATAAGAAATGATGTTAAGACTGTTCAGGTTCGAGTTCATGAGAAATGCTCAGGACCGAGTCAAGAAATTTTTCGTAGGATTGGCCGTCACAATAACTCATGTAATTTTACTAATTCCGAAAAAATCTCCTATAGAATCACCAAAAAAAAATCATTGAAAATAAAATAAAATTGTCAAGTCAACCTCTAAACATTAATTTCTTTCAAAACTACGAACACTAGTCATTTATGGGTGTTCATCGGTAAATTACCGTACCGAACCGACCCAAACTAGTTACCGAAAGTTATCAAAACTATGTACCGATACCAATACTGACCGGTATCCCGAACTGATACCGGTTTTTACCCAAAATTGTACCAGCTATATTTAGGAAACAAATTGAAGCAATAATCCCATCAATTGTATTGCGGAAAAACAACATCGTCGTCCAACAACTCTACAATAAGCATCTATATCCCATCTCAAGCAAAACAACATCGTCAAAAAAAATAAAAACAAACAACCCAACAATCATCACTAAATCTTTTAGCATAAACAAGAAATAAATCTACAGATTTATCAATAAATCAACCACAAGTCCACAACCATGAGATCTACCAATAAATCGACCAACGGATCTACCAATAAATCAATCACAACCTCATTGTTGGCAAAGAAACATAAAAAGGAGAAAAAAAATAAGAGAAGAAGACAATACATTTGCAATTGTCGATTGATGGACCCATAACTTATTTTATCAAATTAGTTGCATAATTATTCAATCCGTTGATGGTCTGAGATGGTTTATTCTTTGCTCCAATTCAGGTCTAAGTCTCTGAGATGGGTTTACTTCAATCCGTTGATGGCTTTGCCTTTGTTAAGAGAGAGAAATAGTGGAGACTATATGCAGAGAAGTGGGAAAGTTGGGAAAATGAGAGAGAGAAGTAGGAAAGTGAGAGAAGTGGAAAAGAACGGCCATATACATATATCATATATGTATAAAGTGTAATCAAATTCAATCGAACAATTGGTACATTCGGTAAGGGGTACCTTACCCGAGCCGATTAATCCGATATTTACCGAAAAATATTACAGATACTGAATCGATTATGAGATTTACCGAACCGGTTGGTTTATGGCCGGTACTGAAAAAATATCAAACGATTTGAACAAGCTTACTAGTCATGATCTTCATCTTTTAGGAGGATATAGTGGATTTCGCAATAAATTTTGTTTTTCAACTCTGTTAATAACTACTCCCTCCGTCCCAGGATAAAAATCCTGGTGAACTTTTTACGCATATTAAGAAGAGGAATAAAATGACAAAATTACCCATAATAATGTCATTAAATATGGAGAGAGAATTAGAATAAGAAAAGTATGAAATATTTAATGCTACGGGCATAATAGGAAAAAATGTGTAAAAATTTGGTTATTAAAAGAAAGTGGACATTTAACATGGGACAACCCAAAATAGTAATACGGACTTTTATCCTGGGACGGAGGGAGTACAAAATTATCTCTAGTATTAACGACACGTTGACGTTATTGGTGTAATTAAATCACAATTATTCTTTTCTATTATCTCAACAAATTTGGATATATTATTTTTTATCCTTTTTTATTTAACTTTTTTGTATTTTTCAATTTTATCATCCAAATTTAATGAAATTCCTATTTATCCTTCCACTAATTACAAACGCAATACATGTGCTATTGGTGGCTAGTTATAATTAAAAGTTTAAGATTATAAATGTAATCTGACATCCATAGTTGTCCCAGCGCCAAGGCAAGATGCGGCAGTATTTAACCGTCGGACGCTTAGGCAATAAGGCGCCTGTCATGACGTCTGTATGGTAACAAATCGTAAACAATGTGCACTTTATACATTATTTATTTTACTTTAAAAGTATATTACACAATAAAATTTTATATACACTAAAACCCAAAACATAATAACTAACACTATGAAAAGTCACCACTCTCTACTTTCTGTAGTTATAGCTCAAGTAAAGTCATCAATTATGAAGTCATTTCTGTCTCCCTCGCGAGCATCACTCTCATTCAAAGGAATAGGGTCATGGGTTGAGTTACTTGGGTAATTGAAAAAGTCCATGAATTATGATGAGTCATGATAAAAAATAACTTAATCACTTAATTTGGGCTCGCTACTAATGCGTGAACCTTGGCGGCTCGGCGTCCAAGACATCATCTTGCCCTTCTCCAACGCCAAGACTCGTCGCCTAGGCAACGCCATGACAACTATGTTGACATCATATCTATACTTTATCATAAAAGCTTATATGATTCAAATTAAGAATTAAACCATTGGCTTAGAGAAAGATGTAAAACCATAAATCTCAACAGACTATTGATGCTGCTATAAAAATTGTGCAGGAAAAAAAATAGTAGTGATGAAATTTAATGAATATTTTTATCATCATTGTGGCACTTTGCAAAAGAGGTAATGTGTACTACATGAAGCTATCATATCCGTAGTCCAACAGCAACAAAAAGCTACCATATTTGCAACTAGTGAAGCATTACCTTCCAAAAATATGCAAGACTCCTTTAACGGCAATTTCTTATCTCTTGAAGTTGAAATTAACATGGACGACATAACGCATCCTTATCTGATCCACATTGTAGACTATGTATTCATTGTACAACAAACTACCCTGCAAGAAGAAGCATTTGAATGTTTTAGTGATCTTAATTAATCTGATATACCATCTCAATTAGTAATCTATAAGAAATTGACAAGAATGAAAAATCAAAGTACTAGAGTAGAACCTTGACGTCTGAAGCTTCCTTTGGCTTTCCCAAGGGAACAACAACACCATCGTCAAGTGTCTCAACCTCTGAAAAATCAGGGGCAGTTGCACCAACTCCTTTAGTGCTGCAGTGTCGGATATAACAATATGAAACTTAGTTCCACAAAAAGTCCTCTTTTGCTCAAGTATATTCCCAAAACTAGTAAGTAGTTAGCGCAGTAGGGTGATATGATTATGAAACTATAATCACCAACTTAAAGACACTGTGTCATTTTATACTACTATCTCTAAACAATGTATTCTTTTTTTGGAACAAAAGAAATTGGTAAATGGGACTCCTTTTGTGGATTGGAGAGTATCCTGGAAGCAATCTGTATATGGCAATTGATATTGGGTCCAGATGGCTTTAGGAACCCAAGGATTTAAATTGATATAACAGGTAACTCATTGGCTTAGAAAAAGTGAAACTAAGAGGTGCCATTCACCTAATTTTACAGAACATCTGTATTCTAGGAAGGCCGTGGCTATTTTGTAGTACTGTTTTGAGTGGATTAACATGGTCGTACCATGAAAAATACAAGTGAAATTTTTAGAATTAGAAAATGAAGTATTGATTTCTAACAACTGACGGGAAAGAAATATTAATGTAAACCTTGTATCAGTTACTTCTACTCTAATATAACTTATATGAACATGAAGCAATTGTGAATAGGTTATATTGTTAATAAAATTTTAGGGCCTCAAATTTCTCAAACATACAAGGGAGAAGGAATAAGAGATTGAGAAGTCACTGGAAGAATTAAACCTTAGCTTTCCATCTGGCAACTTGTCTGCATCATAGTTTGCTGTTAGATGCTCAGCCATGTCACCCAGAGCAACCTAAAACATAGAAGATGATAGCAATTTCATAGAAGACCAACTCCAAGGAAGTTATTTAGTTCAACATAACAAAAAGGCTGAATATCAGTGATTAAAAAATTTTCTAACCAATGTACAATAAATGAAGAGAGTGATTGATGGCACACGACACACTCCAAAATGCATTTAGCTTTATGAATGTATTCAAGAACACATTAGATCTTTTACAAAGAAATTACGTATTCAACCAATGCCAACCTCACATAAAAGCAGCACACCAGCTGTAGCCGTATGACTTGAGCAACAATAATTTGCACTTTTCGAGAACATGTCAGCAAAATAAACACCCTTTCCAAACATGTAACCTGTTACAGGTGCTTCAGGAGGAGCAATGCGCAAACCTGGTGGTTTGTCATGGTAAAAATTGCAGTGAGAAAATTTGCATATTTTTAACAAACAAATAATATGAAATGGAAGTAAGGATAACCTTCTTTTAGAATTCCAGTCCAGTTTGTGAGCCGAGAACCATGCCACAGTAGCATTCTGTTTTTTGTATTGGAGAACTGCTCAGAAGAATAACAGCAGAATTACCAGGCTTAAAATGATTATGAATAATGAACTTCTGAAAGCAACAGTGTATGACTTCAAGACAAGGAAAAAGATACCACATAATAATGGAAAATGTTCTACTTACCTTATTGAATCGCTCAAGCTCACCCTTTCTTGACACACGTAATATCTCGACAATATCCACAGTATAGTTTGCATGTGTCTTTGCATGAGTGTTCTTCATATACTTAACAACCTGAGCCCAGACAAAGAATCTACATATAAATTACCAAGGTTGGTTCATCCATATGAAGAAAAACTAATAAACTGCAGAACTAATTTAAAATGGCTTTCGGATCATTCAAATTTCAAGGAAGGAAGAGAACAAGTTGCTAACTTTATGTTTAAAAGTTTATACATACTAAGGGACTACTGCGTTAACTAAATAAAAGAAGTGATCCTTACCATACAAAACTCCTTGGAATCAACTTCAACTGGCGTCAAATCACAATTGAGGCGTTCATAACAAGAATACAATGGATCTTCCTATTACAATAATAGATAGTTAAACTTAAAAAACCAAAGTTACAAGTCATTCAACAAAAAAGCTAGTATCCTATGTATATACTATATGACTGCAAACGCAAACACAAATTCAACTTGAATGGGATCTAAAATGAATACATGTGTTGTATTGACAGTTCCAAAGACCTGAAGTGAATAAAATACAATCAGTAAAGCACAACTTAGTCCAATGAATACAATTTAAACTACAATTAGATTTTTGTACTACTTATGAACAACAACAAAAATAAATTACTATTTAAAAAGAGGACAGAGTAGCTTGATCTCAAGAAATGAAGCATTAGGGACTATTGAAAGGATAATAAAAACTGAAAGGTTGTAGCAAGGAGAAAAAAGAATGGCTCGTAAATTAGGTTTCAATCCTGGGAAATTTAAAACAAATCAAGTTGTCTGATAATGGTTAGAGTTTGTCTATTGTTTTTGGAGGGGTAGGGGTAGGGGTTGGGGGTGGGTGGGTTATAATTTATACCTATAAAATAACTGAACTTCAAGTGTTGATTCTAGCCTTCTAGAAGTCAAGATGTAAAACCCAATTCCCACCTTCCAAAGTTGTGAAAGAGTAAAATCGTACAAAAGAAAAAATGATTTCACTAAAATTGAGATTTCAGCAGTACATCTAGGATCTAGAACTGTTGATTTCAGCAAAAAAGCTCAGCATCGTCAGCTTTAGCATATACTTGGATAAATTCTTGCATGCGACTTTAAAAAAATGACCAAAACAACAGGAGACCCTCAGACTTGCCATACAAAGTTAATCAAGTTAGAGAAGACCCAAAGAGTAATACCTGCTGCATTCCAGTGCCTTCCTCCAACAATTTAGTCGCAACCACAATTTCACCAAGGGCTTCAACCTTCAACCATATTAGAATTAATCATTGTCAATGAAGAAATAAAAGAGACTAAACGTATACATACACCAAATCTCATGGCAACCCAATGTATGATCACCAAAGAAAAGGGAACTACCATTTCCAATTTACGTTTCAACTTTTGAGGACTGTCAATGACAAACTCACCTGCCAAATTACGTTTTTAATGTTCATTAGGCATACTTACAAAAGAAAAGTAGCTATTAACTATATTCAAAGTACTATCTGAATATGATCAACTACAAACGTTATAATCGAGTATACAAAAAGCAGCAAGGTGGAGAGAGAGAGATAACTCACGCATCTTTCTAAAACCAAAATCATGAGGAATAATTGTATAAAATTCTCTGCAAATAAAAATCATATGAGATATTGTCAAATCTTGGTCATATGTGGTGAAAATTTTGCATAGCAGCAAAAACTTTATACTGCAGCATAACTATAAGTTTGAAAGAAAAGTAGAACAAGCATATTTATAAGATGAATACGTGAGAACCCTGCAGTTAGAAATGTGAAAATAACTATAATTAGGCATTAGCGAAACCATATTTTGAATCTCACCCACTTAGCTGCTCAAGCTTTTTCCTATTTGATTGGCCAATCACATCAGCAATCCTCTTCAACACTTTGTATCCCTATAAAGATTCAAATCAAAACATGTATGCTTTAAAATAAAGAGTTGAGAAATAAAGAACCATTCCTCTTCCCTTCCTCAACATACTATAAAAGCACTTCATAAGTACATCTGCAGCATACTGAAACTAGACCTCTCCTAAATTTTATGGGCCCATTCTAAATCTGAAGTGGAAATTATGCAAATTGCAGAAAAAGGTAAACTTATAGGCTTTAGTAAGCAGAAAACTGAGGCTTTAGATTTAAAAATATGTTTGTAGGGATGAAGACTAATAGCTACAGAATCCCTTTCACCCCAACCTTACCAACAAAAAAATCTTGAAAAATCCCTGCTTAGATTTAGGAGTTAAAATAGGTGGTTACAACTTGTTGTGGCCCCTGCCCCAAAAACCTTAAAAGGACAGCCTTATTGTTGTGTTTATTTGTTGCAATTGTGTCAATTACTAGGCACCACCCTCTGAAGACAACCTGAATTGGATTAACTCAAATTAAAAATCAAACAGCCATGAGATGATGTAATAGACAATTCTTGTCCAACTAAGCTATTGGTAAACATCATCCCTATGAGAACCCAAACAACTAAAAATTCAATTAGAGAGAATTTTGCAGGCAAGATCTAATAGATTGACACTAAAAGCTTGCAATGCAACTTCCATCAGCGGACTCTACTTTCCCTCATCTACCTACGTACTTGAATCATCTCTGAAGCCAGACTAAAAGCTGAAATTAGCACCAAACCCTTAAGTTGCATTGATCAGTCATACCATTGCCAACCGCCTAAATAGACCCTCACAGTAACATTCCCAAAAAAATTTTATATCTACATTGTTGGCCCATTCACAAATAGTTTAAGCTTTTGGAGCAACAGCAACTGGTGGTCTAACATTATAAGAGAGCTTCTTTTGGAATGTCTTAGTAGTTAGTTCAAGTCCCCAAAAATTCGCTCATTCACACACTGTCTATGTCTACTTGTCTAGTTCATTTCTTTGGGTTACTTGTTTAACTGCAAAAATGGGATTGCATGAGTGAGGAGGTGCAAAAAGTTCAATATATATTGTGTCATTCTCTCATGACTTAAGCTATTGGAACAGCTAGTAGTCTACATCCATGTTCATGTCCTACCAAATTTAAGCATCAACAAATTTTGAGCCTGAACCCAAATTCTTTGTACCCTCCTACCTTAATATATTTCAAGTAGACTTGGCTTATAACTAACCTTTGAATTTGGTTAAAATATAAAACATAACCTTCACATTTTATTTTCGCTTTAACATAATAACCAAATCAGAAATGATATTAATGTATCATAAGGAAACACAAGTGCATCACAGAAAGACTAACCTTTAAAATTGTCGACTTGCTTAGCTTACCAAGTGGCAACTTTTCAGCATTATATCCTATAAGATCATATACAAAAAATTTTGAATACAACATGAGTCAAACTAATATAATATTATCAATAGTTAAGAGGGTACACATTAGAATATAATTAGCAGAGTAAATTTTAATATGCAGACATTCTATAGGATGAGAACTCATAAATATAACAATGTCGATGATCAAATAAAACAGATTGCTTTTTCATTCATGTACTGTGTCCTAGTAGCATAAGAAGAAAAAATAGGGTAAGTAACAAACCTATTTCCATCATTTGTTGCTTCATCATGCTAATGTTGCAAATAAGAGAGATAAACTTTGCTACACGAGCTTCCAGATTTGTTTCTCGAGGTTGAATCTTGATTGTAGAGTTAAACTTCGCTTGGACCTGATAATGGATATCAGGAGTTCATGAAGTAGTGGACAATATGAATTGAAAGTTACAAATGTTAAGATGGAAGATCGCCAAAATAACAAAGATTAGACACTCAAACTTTGGGCACATGGGACCTCCAACTTTGTCTAGGCCATAGAAAATCAAAATTAGATTAAGGAAAATAATTTGAAATACTACCTATATAACACAGGCATCCCCATAGGTGTCATGGTGTCGCCTAGGCGTACCGGCGATGGAAGGACTCGCATGGCGTGAGTCGACTTAAGGCAGAGTTGCCAAAGCATACGCCTTGGTAGCTAGGCGTCTCATGTCGTCACCTAGACGACACCTTGAGACGCCGAGCTACCAAGGCGCACGCACAGCTCTGCTCCAAGATTTTAAAACATAGTTTTACCCTTGATCCATAGGTGACCCATCGATTAAAAACAAAAGAAAAACCCTAAAATAAAAAATTGAGACTTATCTGCCTAAATTAAATACTTCGACTCTTCTTCTCGTCGCGAGTACTTCAACTCTTCTTCTTCACGACTCATCATAAACCCATCGCAACCCCATAGCAATGGACCATAGCAGCGACTCACAACAACCTTGAGTTGACCCAACCCTTAGTTTCTCTTTTTCTCTCCTTCAGTTGCAATGACCCAACCCTTCGACCCTCTCTCACACAGCTACAAGTTTGTTTCTCTCCACCTTGATTTTCTATATAGATTAAGTGGCAATTTTATTGTCTTTTCAAGTCTTTAAGTATATCTTTGTGGAGAGGCTGATTTAAATGTGGGTAAATAGCCAATTAACTGTTTCTTTAAGTAATTAACTTAAGTTTTAGTTTATTATTAGGAAAAAGCTATATTTTTCAAGTTTTAGATTAAGTGACAATTTTATTGTTTTGAACTCTGTGGGTATTGTTTATCTTTAAAGTGGGTATTCTATGTTTATCTTTAAAAGTGGTAAATTTGGTATTATTTATCTTTAAAGTGGTTATGTTTTGGGTTTTAATATATATGAAATTTTATTGTTTAATATACTTGTGAAGTAAAATAAACTCTGTTCTAAAAATCCCCGCCTAGGTCCGCCTAGGCCCCGCCTAGGCGCTAGGCCCCCTCTTGGCGCCCCGCCTAGGACCTAGGCCCCCCTTTGGCGCCTATAAGCCCCCAGGCGCCTCACCTAGGCCCAAGGCGACAAAAAAATTCCTCTAGAAAATTAGGCGGGTTCTAGGCGGAGATTTTTTTTTATTTTAATAATTACCCAAACCAAATCTTGATATATTTATTTTTCTAATGATTACCATATTCATAATACAGGTTGTAGCATATCAAATCACAACAAGAAGTGAACAATATCAAGTCAAATGAATAATTTTATTATAGTTGTAATTTTTTGAACTTGTACCAAATGAGGATACATTTGTAATATTTAGTTTAATTCTATTTTATAATTCTTAAATTTATGTTTAGTTTCTGAAGTTTTATTATTGAATTAAATTCTTGAAATTTTAAAATTTATTATTTAATAGCAATCTTATTTATAAATAAAAATAATACGTTAAAAATATGTTTATACTTTGAACAATTGCATGTTTGTGTTTGAACTTTGACATTAACAATATGGATATGTGTTTGAACTTTAAGAAAAGACCTTTATTATCTTTATTATAGATTGTTATGCTTTATATTATTATTTTGTTTAGATAAATGTAAGATAAAATATTAAAATTACCTTAAAATAAAAAATCCCGCCTAGGCCCCGCCCAGGCCCCCTAGGCGCTAGGCCCCCCTTGGCCGCCCGCCTCCCGCCTAGCGCCTTTTAGAACATTGAAAATAAATAATATATAAATTACACATTGTAAACAACTTGTAGCCATACGGACGCCATGGAGGTTGCCTTGTTGCCTAGGCATCCTGGCGATCAGCTACCGTCATGCCTCATCGTGGTGCGGTGACAACTATAGGCATCCCCATTATTTATATTTATTTCTCCTTTTTGAATGTCCCTCTCTCTTCAATGATAATATTATTTTACATACGTAGCACAAGATGCAAGCACCAAATTTAATCAAGTGCATATTAAGATTGAATATGTTCAAAATGCAAGTACCTCGAGCATAAAGATACTATGCAACTAAGCATTAGCATAAGAGAAAAATGAAAACTCACATCTGATTCTTTAAGTGTTTCGGTGTAATCCATTTCCAACCATGTGTAGCTCTTTTGGTGACAAACAAACTCTTTCCGGTCAGACCACTGATTCTTAGTCTTGGCATAGAACTTCTGTTCAAACTCTTGGATTGCACACTCTGGCAATGTGTAGGGGCCATGTAACTTATCTTGACCCTTTATACCAACTCTTCCCCATCTATTGTAAACCATTAATCTGCTACCATCATCAGATTCTGCAATTGGATTGGGAAGACAGGAAATAAGAGTACAAAATTCTAGTGGAATCTGAGAGGCATGAGTGTGTATGTTCATGAACTCCGTCAAGGATGAAACAGTTTTGTAACTCCAAGCAAATAAAGATTTGTCTATAACATCTCAAAAAGCAGTCCAATTAGCAACATGGCAGTGACCAATGCTCATGTTCTCATGAGGAAGTAGATTAAAATGCCAAACATATGCCCCATTATACTTGGTCAGTCAATATCCAGTGATGTTCCACAGTTTTAGTATGTTTCTTTTTAGCATGTTTTACCAATTCATTACCCCGAGACCCATATATTTCCTTATCATATTGTCATTACTTTTCATTCATGAGAAGAAAGATATATCCTTGAAACAAATTACTAATGGGATTGAGAAGTAACCTAGAACTTGAATAATGTAGAACTTGTTATTGTTATCCCCAACATTTGTCTGGTTCAACATGGCATCATAGATTTCATCACCCTACATACATAAAAACAAAAAATATAATGAGAATAACATGTCATGCAAATTTCATATCAATCAACAATGCAGAAACAACATGCAAATTCATTTTGTTTTGTATTTAATTTCTTACTACTAAAACAAAAATATAGCTAAATGACTACATGATATAATCAAACTATGCCACTTACTCGTTGCAGTACATGGTAATGAACCTTAATCTCATTCGAGAGCCATTGATCCAACACTGCTGCACCTTTCTTGGTAGCTGTTACCAGTTTCTCCTTCTTGTATTTATTCACATCTTTTTCTTCTTTACCTGACACCCATTAAAACCGTCAGAAATCGAGGAAAGCAAAAGGAAAAAATATACCCCTTCCCAAATTGACGATCTCATTTGACATTTTTACTTGGTTTAAGTTTTCCGATTGCTTAGACATAATTTGTCAATGGTTTTTAAATTTTAATTTTAAAATTAAAAAATTTACTATGCACGTCCAAATATATGAGTCTCATTTGACTTTTGCCTCCATTTTCTTAGCAGGATTGTCATTTGCATAGAAACAGTTAGATGTGACTGTTTCTATAATGTTTATGATATTGGTAAAATTCATTATATATATATATATATATATATATATATATATATGCTTTGTAGGTCGGTCACAAACCTTAATATTCAAAAGTCAAATGCAATTAGAATTTTTCGTAAGAGGGATTATGACTAGTTTGATCAACAGTCAATAACACTTAATTTTAGCTCTGAAATATAAGGTCAATGCAGTTCCAAAATATAAGGTCAACTTACTAAAAATGTAAAATTTAAGGACATAGGGTACTCGCTTGAGTATTTATACTTCCAAAAGTCATTTCGTTCATACAGTTTTCAAATAAACTAAAACTCATTTTTCACTTGTATTCTGGAACCGGGGAAGTACCTCCATTCCACAAAAAGAGTCTCATTTCCGTCAATTTCAATTTGCTAAATCCTAAAATTCAAAATTGCTATCAAGTTATTTGACTTTGATTAATATAATAGCTAATATAGTAAACTAAAATTATTTCACATCACAGTTGAATAGTAGGATTTTGTGATTTAACTAAGATCAAACTTAAATGGGATTCATTTTGTGGAACCATGAAAGTATAAGGAAGAAAACATGCACACAAATAATTTAGTCAATACGTAATATGTCTTTATATATAGTTTCAAGTTAATAGAAGCTAGTAAGTTACCATCAATTACAATGTCCTTGGAGTTGGTCTCAGCATCAGCATTACAAAGCCTATCTATAAGCTCTTTCTTCAACCCACTAGCAGAAATCCCTCGCAGATTGGCTTCTTCGCGTAATTGTTTAACACCCATGCTTCTGAAAATGTCAGTGGCTTTGATTTTATCCGACCCATTTGAATCCCCCATTTCAGAATCATCTCCCCTCAGTCTTTTCTTGATAGTTTTTGGATCACTGGTAGATTGCTTATTTTCTTTACGGATAGCTGATTCCAGCCTTCGAACCTGCAACATTTCAGTCACAATCCAACTGACCAAAACTCTCTAAAAAACTGATAAATTAGAGAGAGAGACAGGAAAGAGAGTTAGGCTTACCAAGGTGGGTTTAGTTCCTGTTGTACCAATGCCACGTTTGGCGAGTTCGGTTCTAAGCTCATCGACTTTGAGCGAGCTTGAGCCTGAACCTGAGCCTGCCATTTTGCAAAGGACACAGAGTGAGCGTTTGAGGATTGAGGTCTGAGGTACTGGAGAAGAATAGGGATTTTAATTTTTGGGTTCTCAAAAAGAGCGGGCATTAAACGTAATATTGTTTGTAGTTAACATGACTTTTTGATATATTTTTTATTTTTTATTTTTATTAAAATATGTATAAATTATATTTTTCCCATAATTTTTGGACAGAAAGAGTAATCTACATTTTCTTTATTATTTTTTATAAAAAAGTAAAAAGTGGAATTAAAATTTATGATATAAACGAAAAGTGAATATATATTTTTTTCCTTTGTTTATGAGTTTTTGTGATGAAAGAATAAAATAAAATAATACATTATTATTTTGCATTACGAGACTAAATTTATGAAACACCTATAAAGGTATTTTTGATTTTTTAGATATTGTATAAGTTTATAAAATAATAATCACCATTTGGGTGCTCCTTTTGATTTGCAATTTGGAGATTAAATACCAGAGCTGAAACACTATGATAGGAGATATTTTTGTGTGCAAAAATTACAATTTATTTTAAGTAAGAACTAATGTTTTTTATTTAATATTAAGTGTTTAATACAAACATAATATTCAAAAAATATAATTATTAAAAAAAATAAGAGACCTAACCTTTTAAAATGGGCCTACCTAACTCAATTCTTTTCAGTGGGCTTTAAGCAGCCCACGTCTCCTTGGTGTTATCTTCTCCAATGACACATACAGCAAATACAGGCAGAAAGCCATGGCTTCATCTTCCTCTCCTTCAAGCACCTCTGTACTCTCTGCCTTCCTCTGCAAGAACAGCAACGACACTTGCATTTCCCCTTTCCGTAGCTACACGCGCCCCTTATCTTCATCGGATGTAAAAAGGAACTTCTGCTTTTACCACGCCCAGAAGAGTAGTCGTACCAGAATTAGTGCGAAACATGGGGAGAAAAGCGCAATGCAGTACAGAAAAGTTGGGGACTCGGACCTTGAAATTAGTGAAATCACGCTCGGCACTGTAAGTAGTTGTAATTCGGGATAATTCGTCAATTTTGATTTTTTTTTGCCCTTTAGTTAATTACTTTTTATGAGAATTGTGGTGCAATATGTGTGTATATAATCAAATAGTTTGAATGCAAGTTCATTCCAAGAACTATAGAAATGTATGATATACTCGCTCGGTTCCAAAATTGGAGATACATTACTATTCTTAGACTATAATGTCAGTTCCACTATCATGCCACCACGACTACGTAGGGATAGATTTGGAAAAATAAAGTTTTCCTTGAAAGTTGTAGTTATAAAAAAAATTGGAATGAAGAGAGTTTGTGATTAATTGATTTCAAAAAACTAGCTACTTAAAAATTTATTTATCTCAGGAAAATATGTAAAAGTATAAAACAACTGCAACTGATAATTTTTATAAATCTATTAGGCCAAATTATTTCAAATGCTGAACAGCTTAAGGATCAGCAGGGAAATGCATACGTCTAAGCGGGTGTTTGTTTAGAGCTGAATGGTTAAAGGACTAAATGACTGAATCGGTCGGTGCGTTTGTTTTGGTCTGAATGGTTGAATTGATAAGATGAACAAGTTGAATGGCTAAGTCAGATTTTTTTGGCTGAATGAAGTAAAAAAAAAATTAAGAAATTAAAAAAAAATATTAACTATTATATTAAGTAATATTAAATAAATTTACAACAATTTTGAATTTTTTCAGAGGGGTAAAATAATAAAATTTTATCATTCAGATGTTTCAGACATGTCAATTATCAAACAACTTTTTTCATTCAGATTCAGATTCAACTCATTTAGATTCAGATTCAGCTCATTCAGATTCAAATTCAGATTCATTTTTTATCAAACACGTCTAAGGGGGTGTTTGATAAAAACTGAATGAATCTGAATCTGAATGAGCTGAATTTGAATGAAAAAAGTTGTTTGATAATTGACATGTCTGAACTTAATAACTGGTTTTTACTATGTTCTAAAAATTAGGCGCCTAGGCGCTAGGCGAGGGCCTGGCGACGCGCCTAAGGCCAAATCGGTGAAAAAAGCGCTTCAGCCAATTAGGCGACGCCTAGGCAGGGAAGGCGGGCTAGGCGGGGCCTAGGCAAATTTTTTTTTATAAAATTACTATCAAAACCAGATCTTAATATATTTATTTTTTTAATTATTTACCATATTCTTAATGCATATCAAATCACAACAAGAAGTGAACAATATCAAGTCAAAATGGATAATTTTATTATAGTTGTAATTTTTTGAACTTGTACCAACTTGAAATTATATAAATGATGACACATTTGTAATATTTAGTTTAATTCAATATAATTCTTAAATTTATGTTTAGTTTCTTAAGTTTTAATATTGAATTGAATTCTTAAAATTTTAAATTTTATTATTTAATATCAATTTTGTTTATGAATAAAACTAATACGTCAAAGATATGTTAGTTATACTTAGTATATGGTATTTGTCATTTTCTTTAAATCCTCAATTTTGAAAATTACACAAATTAAAATAATTTCATAATTAATAATATCAAATGTCTCATTCAATAAACTTCACACTAATTTTTTAAAAATAACATTTATTTAAATTTTTGAGAGAGAAGAAGTACGTATATAATTATATATATAAAGATATCAAGATACTACTTACTAGTAACACTAATTCTATAATTTAATTATTTCAAGCAATGAATATATATCTTATTACTTAAGTGTCATTACTACTAATTCTATAATTTAATTATTATCTTTATTATATATTATTTTGCTTTATATTATTGTTTTGTTAGAATAATGTAAGATAAAATATTAAAATTGTTTTAAAATAAAAAATCCTGCTAGCCCCCCAGGCGCTAGGCCCCCTGGTCGCCTGCCTCCCGGCTAGCGCCTTTTAGAACATTGAATTTTATTATTTACCCCTCTTAAAAAATTCAAAATTATTGTAAATTTATTTAATATTACTTAATATAATAGTTAATATTGTAAAAAAAAATTAATCATTCAGCCGTCATTCAGCCAAAAAAATGGGAATTAGCCATTCTGTCGATTTTTTTCGAAACAAACGCACTGAATGGCTGATCAATTCTGCTATTCAGTGCTAATCAAACAGTCCCAAGTATTTTTCATTGCGAGGAGGGATGATCTTTTTTTATATTAATGTCTACCCTGTGCGGGGCTGGTGGAGGGGATTATTAGGAAGGAATGGTTGTGTAATGAACATTTAAAAGCTTAGGCAGCTCTTTATGTTTCGTTTATTTTTTTCCCAGCCTTAAATGCTTCTATTTTCAGTAAGTGGTAGAAGATTTTTAGGTTTTCTCCGGTAAAAATGGAAGTATTACTGATTCACCATTGAATTTTCAATTGTTTTTGTGATGGATTTATTCTGTGATTTTCCAGATGACATTTGGGGAGCAGAACACGGAGAAAGAGGCTCATGAAATGATTGCTTACTCGTTTGAGCATGGAATTAATGCTTTGGATACCGCAGAAGCCGTAAGGCTTTTCTTTTTTTGGCACAAGTCAAACTTTTCTAATATCCTTTATGATGTTTTCATGTCATAGTCGTGCATTTTCACTATGAACTAAGAATTTATTTTTATTTTTATTCTTTCCAACCCCTCTTTCCCCAAAGTATCCGATCCCAATGAAGAAGGAGACACAAGGACGAACAGATCTTTACATTGGTAGCTGGCTGAAGTCTCAACCCCGCGACAAGGTTTGTTTAAATTTGTCCAAACTATCTAGTTACTGGTTCTCCTCTTGCACATTGCTTCTGAGGTTAAATATTAGCTTCATTTGACATTATATTATTTTTTCGTGAAATCCTGGCTGATGATTATGATTCTTTAAATGTTTTGTCACCGAGTTATTGAACAGCCTGAATCTCTTTCTAGAAGTTTTTGAAATACTTTTTGCTATGAGCCTGATTTGCTTCTGGTAAAGTACGACTGGTATTAGTCGATGACTTTTTGGGGAGAGAGTAAATTTTCTCTTGTTCCTTATTTTCTACCCTAAAGAATTTCAAGTTTAGAGTGCAGGAGCTGTTTCTGCAAAGAGATTTGTGAGACTTGTACTGGAAGCTTAGTTCAGAATTTATCATTATCTTGTCAATGAAAGTCTTACATGAATTTTATAAAACATTTGACTTGTCACGTTTTAAGATCAAAATTCGACTCATCATGAATTTGTCATATGCTGTTTTTCTGTTTCCACGTTCAATTACCCCTCAAAATGACATAAATGTATTAACTATTAACGTTATGTTTAAATTCCTAGTGTATTTCTCGTAGTTAATTAAAGTAAGATACGAGGATCTTGTATCTATAATAAATTTTAAAAAAAAAACCTTTTTCAGCGAAGTAGAATCATTGACTAATATATGGTCATAATTATTTGTATTAAAACATGTTACTGTGATTTCGGTGTACTGATATATTTGAACATGATGCTTCATGATTAGGTTATATTGGCCACCAAGGTATGTGGTTATTCAGAGCGATCAAGCTACATACGTGACAATGCAAAGATTTTGCGGGTCGATGCTGCTAATATCAAAGAAAGTGTAGAGAAAAGCCTTAAACGTCTTAATACTGATTACATTGATTTGTTGCAAATACATTGGTGAGTTATGAGTACTATAATAAATTCAGAGTGCTTAAAGTATGCATGTACATTGGTCGAATTGTACATGCATCTCAAGATACATCAAGTCAGTTGTCGTTGACATTTAGCTAATTGGCCTACATGCATTTGCCAACATATATAAATTTAAATAAATTTACTATGGTGGCTATCTTGACAATTCACAAGAACTTTACCTTCTTGTAATTTGACTTTTTTTTATAAAACTTGGTTGGGTGTATAATAATTAGATTCTGATTTAAGTTTTTGCAATGTAAAGTACGAGAGCTTGATTTCCATAAATTACCTCCAACTGAGAGGATTTTTTTGCAATCTGCAAGGACATTAAGTTTATTTATTACTTTTATTTATGGTTCCTCTCCCTTTGTCTATGTACTTCCTGTGTGGGTATTTGTCCAATCATCTCAATGACCAATCACTTCAATTATCTCTCTCTCCCACACACACACACACATACACATACACACACATATGGTTTGGATATAGTGTAGTGCTTGGTTTCTAATTTACATGATTACTGATTCGTTTTAGGCCAGATCGTTATGTGGCATTGTTTGGAGGATTCTTCTATGACCCTTCAAAATGGAGGCCAAGCATTCCGTTTGTTGAGCAGCTGAGGGCCTTTCAGGAACTCATTGATGAAGGGAAGGTAAAATAAACACTGTTCAACTATACATTTGCATCTGGCTATACCTGCCTTGAAAGTTTTTGAAAGTTATATGCAGGAATGAAGTCAGGATTTGATCTTCGGGGCCGGGGCGGGGGCGGGGGCGGGGGCGGGGGCGGGGGCGGGGGCGGGGGCGGGGGGGTTAAGAATTTTTTTAACATAATATATATATTAAAAAATAGAGTACTTGGGAAGAATGCATTCATATAAACCGTAATTGATATAAGTTTGTTGAACTTCATCACACCACAACATTTCTATATTTCGATACGTTTTTCAGGATCGCGCTCCAAATAATTAAATCTCATTCTTTAGTCTTTACCTTCAATTCTTGGTGATTTTAGAGAACGTTGTTCTTGTTCAGGGGTAGGCAAAGATGTTTGAACATTAGGCTCAGGGGTAAGCAGAGATGTGTCAACATGATTTAATTGTTTTCTCTTGAAAAATGAATCAATAATATGTGATTTTTCCATGATTCTAAAACAAAAAATAAAAAATTCAATTAACTACACTGCAAGAATGAGTTAATAATATTATTGGACTCATTGAACTTTTTAATAATAAAATATTCATAACTTTGCAATCAAATAAATAAGGGTTTTAGTTGGTTACCAGAAAACAAATTAAATATGCAATTGGAATTAACATATACAACATTATGATCATTCATTAAACTTTTAAAAATTGAAATATCAAGTTTCATAAAATAAACAAAGAATAAAAAAAATTAAATAAGGGTTTTAGTTGGTTACCTGGATACAAATGTATCATTAATTTGGAATAACACATACAATATTATGCTCCAATTGTACAAACATGCAATTATAATGAATTTAATAATAAAATTAGTTTGCAATCAGAAGCAACTTCATAAACAACTTAATAAATGAACAAGTGGGCCTTACAAAATTTTTAAACCTTAGGGGGCCGTGACCCCTCCAGTCTTAGAGTAGCTTTGTCCCTGGCTATGTGAATGCATCAATTAGAGTAAATTTGATGAGAGAAACAACTTTAAAATCTACCCATGAAACAAATAAAGCCCAACAATAAACATGGAAGTATTTAGTTTCCTTAAATAATACACCTTTAAAACATGTTTTGAGGACAAACCTAATTGTGCACAATGATTTTAGGGAAGTGATATTTCCGTAAGCTTATTTGTTATTTCCGTAAGTGGTCCCTATTTACAGCTGTTTATGCCAAATTTACCATCATTGATACAATTTCAGCTCCTCTTCCGCAACTTAATTTCTTTCTCTACTCTGCACCATTCAAAGCTACTGTTTCAATACATAGCTCTCAATTCATTCACGAGTTTAAATTCATTCTCCCAAACCAACCATCAATTTTACTGATCACTAGCATAGCAGAGAAATGAGACATCAAGAACAAATACTCTAATCGCCATCTTAACCAACTCAAGCCATCTAGATCTGCATTATTTGATTGCCAGAGATCGAACCCAGTCGCATACCCAAAAAGAAAAAGAACAGTGAAGTACTACTATTCATCATCTTCTTGACCCAAAGGTACAACGAACCCACAACACATACCCTTTCGTTAATTGTCGCTTATTCACCATTTGTGAAGATCAATTACCCATCAAACACCGCCACTGATTTGAGTCAGATCTTGCAATACATCCATCTCCAAACGTTTCTTGTAAACAATCTTAAGTTTTCTCTGAATGAATGAAGAACTGGAGAACGAAAAAAACTCAAGAATTCATGATACAAACAAGCGATCATCTTGTTCTAAGGCCTAAAGAAAGATTTACATAAAACATATATTCTTTCTATATATTTTACTTTAATTATATTTTTTTCTCCTAATTTGGATCTTGATGCAATACATGATCGGAAATGGGGTGTAGAGAGAGAGAGAGAAAAGAGTTGCAGAAAGAAGGAAGGCAGCACATTTGGGTATTTTGTCAAATGAGGGTAAAATGGGTAGAAACTGATGAGTTTTGTTATGGAGTAGGGCCTACTTGCGGAAATATCAATTATTGTTGTGGAAATATCAATTCCCTGATTTTATCTTTGAACTTGAAATGTAGTGTGAAAAAGCTCTTGCAGCTAGCAGTCAATATTAGAAATGTCATAAGTACTCTATTTTATTTTTTGTTTTGTTTAAAAACTTTTTCTTTGGGTGGTGGAGGGTTGTCAAGGTGATACCTTTAATCCTCTACTTAAAGAAAGGTGTAGTGATAGGTGTAATTAATGTGTGTTATGGATTATGGAGTGGGCAGGAAGACCCTAGTGGGACAGTCTTCCACAACATAAAACTTGAATATCACATCAGCTTCATTGGTATACATATTCATATGTTTAGCACTTTAACTGGTTTTAAAATCTTAATCACTATAATGCTTTTAAATGGTTCTACCAACTCAATACTCTTGAAAAATAGCGAAACAATAACCAAGTAACACTTAAAAAACTTTTCTGATGACTGAAAGAAAAGAAAGAAAAAGGGAAAATGTTGCCATTTAAGGTTAGAATTGCACATCATTATATATGGCTGATTATTGGTACCCTGCTGTATCATTATTATTATGCTGACATGAGCAGTGTACAAATTTATTCAGGTGCGCTACATAGGCGTTTCTAATGAAACTTCTTATGGAGTCATGGAGTTTGTACATGCTGCAAAAGTTGAAGGACTACCAAAGATTGTCAGTATTCAAAATAGCTACAGCCTGCTAGTTAGATGTAAATTTGAAGGTAAATTATTTTCCTTCATAATTCTCTATTATCATGGAAATTTGAAAGAGGAACTGTTTCCCATGGAAAGTTTTGAGTTACTGATTTGGCAAGAGAAAGTTGTTTTGAGCTAAACTATTATAACTTTGAACATTAAACATCTCTTTATTTATTTGATAAGTAACATTAGATATATTACTCCTTTGTTTTATCTTAAGTTCATGAAGACTCCAACTTTCTGATGGACCAAAAATATCTTCCTTCTTGGTGCACCACGTCAAATAAATTTCTTTCTTGCGTTCTGTCTAATGTACTATGTTCTCACTCACTCGCCAACCAAAGAAATGTCTTCCATTCTTGTTTTAGTATTACTATATATCTGAAGCCATGGCCATTCTCATATCTGTTTCCAGTTTCATAAATTTTTACTTATGTAAATGAGAGGATTGCTTTAGTTTTCTGTAAGAGCATGCAATGGTTTTCCAATGCCTAGTATGGTTCTTGCAACGTCTAATGCATAATAAATCTTTACCTTCCCCTCCAGCTCTTCAGCCATGGTCTATTGCATTAGTGAGTATATTTGTTCTGCTTATTGATCTGAATTTACTTGGAAACCTCATAGCAGGCATGTGAACCCATATAATCAAACATTAGCAATTTTGTAATTCAATTTATTGAGTTTTCAGTGCTAAAACCTAAAATCCATGTTCCAGGAAACTTGTGAGAATTGACAGAAGATTGGCTTATACTACTTTAAGATACTGTTGACAGTAATATGGAGGAGAAATAGGCTACATTCATTTATTTGTACAGATAAAAATTATCTGTTGAAGAGAGTTTAGTAAATGTTTCTAATTTGATTATTTGCAGCTGATCTCGTTGAAGTTTGCCATCCAAAGAATTGCAATGTTGGATTACTCTGTTATTCCCCGCTGGCTGGTGGATCACTGTCGGGAAAGTATCTAGATTTGAATTCGGAAGCTGCAAAGAAAGGGAGGATGAACATCTTCCCTGGCTACATGGAAAGATATAATAAATCCCTTGCCAAGGTATGTTACTTTTGAAACTTTTATGACTTGAGATTAAGTTTCACTTGGATAAGTTTGTGTATTCTTGACATCCAGGAAGCCACAATACAATATATTGAAATGGCGAAGAAACACCGACTAACTCCGGTTGAGTTAGCACTTGGATTTGCACGAGACCGTCCGTTTATGACAAGTTCAATCATCGGTGCAACTTCTCTGGACCAACTAAAGGAAGATATTGATGCTTTCTTGACAGTGGAACGGCCTTTGCCAGCTCAAGTGATGGCGGATATTGAGACTATTTTCGATAGATACAAAGATCCAGCAGTTCTATAGGAGACTAGGACTGAGGGCTTAAGGATTTACTCCTTTTTCTTAAACCTATTTCCATTATGAGGTTTTTTTAATGAATTAGTTTTTCCATAAGCCTCTACTCGGTTTTTGATTAATTCCTGTATAAGTGTAAACTCCAAATTTGTAAACTATTCAAAAGTAACTCCGCCGTATTAGGAAAAAAAAAGGTGTCTTTTCTTTTTATATCTTTAATAAGAAAATGAACTTCTAAATATATATTAAGATATTAATCAATTTTTTTTTAACAAATTACGTAATTTAATTATATTAATATTAATTAAAAGTTTCAATAGCTAAATTAAATTATTTAAAACTTGATTTTTTTTTATTTTTTATTTTTTCAAATCGCATTATTAGTTGCATTCATAATATATGTCTCTTTTTGAAACATAATAACCGTATTATCTTTTTTTAAAAAATTGTATCTTTAATTTGGAACTTACTGAGGCAATATTTGTGAAATTGTGACCAATCTAGCTAGCAGTAATTGATTTCATTTCTGAATTTAATTGATTTATTTTTAAATATAACTTTATGTATTTAAACTTATATGAGAGAAAATAGGAGCAGTTTTTACAAGGTTGTTAACAGGACCAAATAAGCGCGCCAATGTCGCTCCCCTTCCTCTTCAGCTGCAAACTTTCCCCTACACTTTCTCTCTCCTCATTCCTTCTCTTCCTTTTCTCTCTCTCCAACTCCCTCTGTGTATCTGATCTGTTCTGATCACACACAACTTTTACCTTTTAGAATTTCGAATTTTTCAAGCAATATGATTTTGTCAAAAAATTTCTTGCTTTCTGGTGGATTAGTGCATTTAAAGGAGGAGGAGGATCAGTAGTTCATAAATCAAAAGTTATCGGTGATGATCTTTGAGATTTTGAATAAGATCATTTGGGGGTTTTTTTAAACAAGAAAAAATTGGAGGGCTTTTGGAATTTAATCTGTTGATGTTAGGAATTACAAACTGCATTGGCATCTATGAAGACTATGCGGATGGTTTGGAAGAAGAAATTGCTTCTTCTTCTTCTTCAGTGGATAATTAGATGGAATGGCAGATCTTGCTAGTTCTGTCAACCCTGACCGCGACACCGAGCAGGTCACTTTATTTTCTTTTCTATGTTTGTGAGTGTATATATATGTACGTATATATTTATATGTATGTATACTTCCATATGTGTGTAAAATTAAGATATACCCAGAAATGAATTCTCTAAGTAATAGGTAAGGGCGAAAATTATAACATAATGGTCCATAAATTATGCAGTACACCACTTCCATTTATGTTTCTTTGCTATTGTTAGTACTATGATATGCCATTTTTTATTTTTTATTTTTTATTTATATGGGCTTTTGGATGTTGAAAAAGAACTCAGACGTTGAGGATACTGTTTCTAGTTATGTCCATGTCCAGGTAAATGATATTCACATTTCAATCCAATGTCTTGAGTCTTGACTAAACAACAAGAGTTTACGAGCCATAGAACAAAATCATCGAAACAGAAAGAATAGTTTAGTCTCTGTAGACATTTGGAATAACATGATTATAGTTACAACTTACAAATAGTATACATGAGGCAACCTTGAAAAACCTCAAGCTAGTCCCTATATGTTTACATCTCGCAAATTGAAACATCTTTTCAGCCTCCTAAACTATTTTGACATGAACATCTTTTGTTTTTCTCTTATAAGCATTCTACAATACTAGAAAGAAACAACAGTCTAAACAGCGACGCTGTAGTTATTTGACAGAAAGGTCGATCACAAAAGGATAGATCCCTAAGGCCTATGTTTTACTCCATCTGGTAAAATATTATGAACATTTTATACATTGAGCTGCAAGGCATATAACAAATTTCTAAATATCCACTTTTCTTTTAATTGCTCTGCGCCATGCTTCTCCATATCTGGATTTTATTTTATTTTTTTTACAAATATGAGAACACCATTACAGATGGGTTAACATGCTGGATGTCCTTTTTATTTTCTTTCTTCCAGGCACTTGTTGCATTGAAAAAGGGCACCCAGTTAATTAAGTACGGCCGGAAGGGGAAGCCTAAGTTTTGTCCATTCAGAGTTTCTCCGGTAAGTTATTACTATTTCTTCCTGGCTTCAGGTCTGCAATCTGTTAAGCACTGCCACACTGGTTAAAGAAAAAGCTTTATTAGGAAGGCATAATCTGATACATTTATGATATTCTGTGTAACTGAGTTTTCTACTAGAATGGTGGTCATGTTGATGCAGCTTTTCCGAATCTAAATGAAATTATTGTATGATATATTTTTTCTTGTAGTTATATGTGGAAATGTAAGAGACCTACGGAAAACTGACGGCAAGTTAAAAGTGAAAAAACATCATTAGTCTGAAACTTTACTATCCTATTTGAAAACCCTGTGCAAGTCATGATCCAGAAGCAGTGTAGTGGTGATTTACTTGTAAAAATCATATTAATGGTCGTAGGGAAGGAGTCTCTACATTTATCTACAGAAAATTATCATACAATTGTCCCTTGATTTTCCTGTCTCTTTCTCCTCCTATTACTTCCGTAGGTCATACTTGGAATTTATTATATGTATTGGAGAGAGTATATGGGCTTATACACTGATGGGATAATTTCTTTTCACAACATGAAGAGATTCTGAACATTTGCAATGACTGATATTGGCTTAGCTGCTATTATATGATTCTGTGTTCTTCACTATAGTCAGCATCAGTTCTAGTAACTTGTAGCTCTAAAATATTTAATTTCCTGTACCTGATTGTTCATACAAATTATATTACACATCTGTTAGTGAAAGCATGGTTAATAAATGATTTGGGAAGCTGTTTTACTGTATTTCACTATAACTTCAGTTTATTAACATTTGATATCTGTCAAATATGTTTTCACTATAACTGCAGCTCCATTTCTACTTTCCATGCATAAACAGTACTTTGATCAACGTTGGTCGAAAACGTATCCACCATTCAATACCAAGTTTCGCTAACGTAATTGAAGTTTTAACTATACCTGTTCATTCATAAGCTTGTTGTATGTATATACAAATTATCCACATGTATTGAAGCCAAGTAAGATGTAAAGCATTTTAATTTTGTTTTTCTCTTTAATTTATTTTCCCCTTTTGTGTATATTTTCTTTCAACTACATATATATATATGTGTGTGTGTGTGTGTGTGTGTGCTCGTGTTTTTATTTTACTTGTTATCTCTATTCATTTCTATTTTTTATTTTTAATTATTTATTTATTCCTTTTTATTTTTATTCTTGCTTTTCTTCTTCTTCTTCTTCTTTTTTTTTGTAATTCATTTTCAGCCCTATGCCTAAGGCACTGTTGAGTTTAACTTATATATTTTTCAGTTTCAAAAATTCATTATTGCCTTTATGGTAAATTGTGATACTTTAAATCAATACACGGACTGCTTCAATACTTAAGATTTGCAATTTTTCCAGGATGAAACAACTCTCCTCTGGTACTCTCATGGAGAAGAAAGGAATCTGAAGTTATCTAGTGTTTCACGAATTTTACCTGGGCAGAGAACTGTGAGTTAGAACCTTTTTGAGGATGATTGATATTTTCATGTTAAAGTTCATGTAACCTGCATTAGTATATAATGGTACCAGAAGTTTTTGTCAAATTTTTGACAAGATAAATATAATTTAAAACTAAATTTGTTAATTTGTCACTGCAGCCTGTTTTTAAAAGATATCACCGGCCCGAGAAGGAGTACTTGTCATTTTCACTTATATATAATAACGGGGAAAGATCTCTTGATCTGGTTAGTGAAAGTAAATTATTTGCTTACGTCTATGATACTCTCAAGCCAATGCCAGATTTGGTGAAGGATTTGTTTCACCACATTTATTATTTTAATTGATCTTAATCCATAGATTTGCAAGGATAAAGCTGAGGCAGAGGTGTGGTTTGCAGGCCTGAAAGCTTTAATCTCTACTGGCCAAAATCGAAGCAGACGCACCAGGAGTGATATTTCTGATGTAAACTTTTCATTTTTCTAATCCTTGGAATGACTAGTCAATCTGCCTTTCAATTTAATTTTTCGTCAACATCCATGTTATTATGCTGGACATTTTCACTGTTCTTTCTGTGTTCATAGGTTCTTGTCAGCATTACAAAGCTAGAAACTTGTTTCCCGCAAATAGTGAGTTTTAGAAAGAAACATTCCCCTCTACAAGCATTTCTAGTTTCTTCCTTCTTTCTTTTCCTCAAGTTTTGGCAAGAATTTCACAAGCTAATCATCTGAAATGATTTAATGAAACACAGACCATATGTAGTCTCTTCTAATAATTTTTTTTTATCAAGATGATATTCTTCATTAAATATTCAAACCACCATAAACTGTAAGAATCACAATAACGTGGATATTATTGGTTTCTGCTAGAAAATTGTCCATTTTACCCAAAAAGGAAATTTATATTGTTGATATGTTTCTAGAGATCTAATTCAGTTGTTTACATGTCAATGTTGCAGATAAATGATGTTTTTAGTGATACAAGTCAATATAGGAATCCTTTTGGTGTAACACTAGAATTAAGTTCAAGTATAAGTAGCAGAAATTCACTTGATTATAGTACTCGTGAATGTTCTACTCTCTATCCAAGCTCAGATGTTGGGTCTGAATGTGCAAATATGCAAGTAAGAACAAGTGGTGCAGATGGTTTCCGAATAAGCGTTTCAAGCACCCCAAGTTGTTCAAGTCAAGGTTCTGGACCAGATGACATAGAATCACTAGGCGATGTTTATGTATGGGGGAAGATTTGGTCTGACGGGGTTTCAACAGATGGATCTGGGAGTGCACTTTCTACCAAAAATGATGTATTAGTTCCTAAACCCTTGGAGTCAAATGTAGTTCTTGATGTTCTCCAAATAGCATGTGGCGTACGACACGTTGCTCTCGTCACAAGGCAAGGTGAGGTTTTCACCTGGGGAGAGGAATCTGGAGGTAGACTTGGTCATGGAATTGAAAAGGATTTTGGTCGCCCTCAGCTTGTTGAATTTCTCACAGTTACTAATATAGAGATTGTTGGGTGTGGTGAATATCACACATGCGCTGTATCTACTTCTGGTGATTTATATACCTGGGGTGATGGTGTCCATAATGCTGGACTTCTTGGTCATGGCAGTGATGTGAGCCACTGGATACCTAAAAGAGTTTCGGGTCCACTAGAAGGCCTTCAAGTTTTATCTGTTGCATGTGGCACATGGCATTCGGCATTGGCAACTTCTAATGGAAAGCTGTTTACATTTGGTGATGGATCATTTGGTGCTCTTGGCCATGGTGATCGTGAAAGTGTTCCATATCCAAAGGAAATTCAATTACTGAGTGGATTGAAAACTATTAAAGTTGCTTGTGGAATATGGCATACCGCAGCCATTGTAGAGGTTAATAGCCCTTCTGGTTCGAATGTTTTATCTAGAAAGTTGTTCACATGGGGTGATGGTGATAAATATCGACTGGGTCATGGAAACAAGGAAACTTATTTGCTTCCAACTTGCGTGTCTGCACTTATTGACTACAATTTCTTTCAGCTTGCATGTGGACATAGTATCACTGTTGGCCTTACTACATCTGGTCATGTCTTCACCATGGGCAGTACTATATATGGTCAGCTGGGCAATCCACAGTCCGAAGGGAAGTTGCCTTGCTTAGTACAAGATAGTTTGGTAGGAGAATTTGTTGAAGATATTGCTTGTGGTGCATATCATATTTGTGTCCTGACATCAAGAAGTGAAATATTTACATGGGGAAGAGGTGCAAATGGGAGATTGGGACACGGGGATGAAGAAGATAGGAATACTCCAGAACTGGTTGAAGCACTAAAGGATAGGCACGTTAGAAGTATATCATGTGGCTCAAATTACACTGCAACTATATGCATTCACAAGTGGATCTCTGGATCGGATCAGTCGGTGTGTACTGGATGCCGTCAAGCATTTGGTTTTACTAGGAAGAGACACAACTGCTATAACTGTGGACTGGTGCATTGCCATGCTTGTAGTTCTAAAAAGGCGTTGAAAGCAGCATTAGCGCCAGCTCCTGGAAAACCTCATCGTGTTTGTGACTCTTGCTTTGCAAAACTTAAAAAGGCTGCTGAGGCTGGTAATTTCTCTAATTTCAGTAGGAAAGTGACTGCCCCTCCTCATTCAGCAGAATCAGTAAGGCCAGAAAGGGGAGAGGCTAGGATGTCGAGGAATCTGCTCTCTACCACCATGGAACCAGTCAAGTACCACGAGGTTAAGTCAGCCAAACCTGGGACTAGATCGGATTCTTCCCAAGTTCCGTCACTTTTACAACTGAAAGATATTTCATTCCCAAGTTCACTTGGTGCTCTTCAATCTGCTTGGAAGCCTGCAATGACAACAGTACTTCCGCAGCCTCCGACTCCTCCACATCGTCAGCCTCTGACTCCACATCGTCAGCCTCAACCTCTGCCTGTGTCCAACTCGAGACCTGTTTCACCATATAGGAGACCAAGTCCTCCACGCTCTGCCACTCCAGTGTTTTCAAGGGGTGTCATTGACAGTCTTAAGAAGACAAACGAACTTTTGAATGAAGAAGTGAACAAATTGCAAAACCAAGTACTAAAATTTTTCCCTTGTCACTGTCATCCTTTATTGAATCATTACCATGAGATTCTTCCGCAGAAGCAGCCCATTGCTAACTGTTTACATATTTTCTCTTCTTGAATTGTAGCTTAAAGTTCTAAAGCAGAAAAGTGAGATCAAAGATGCAGAGGTTAGAAAACTACAAAAGAATGCTCAAGAAGCTGCTGCGCTGGCTGCAGTCAAATCTTCCAAATGCACTGTTGCAGTGGAAGTTGTCAAGTGCATCACAGCTGAGGTAATCTTAGTATTCCACTAAGTATCCACTTTTTGCCTCCTCCCCAATGGGGAGCATGCGCTCAAATATTTACTAAATTCAATTCGATATGATATTGAACAAGTGAAAGTGTACGTATTATACGTTTTGATAATTTTGAAATCTACCATTGGTTACTTCTTAGCAATGGGTCAAGGTGGAGTCTGCATATCTTCTTATTTCATATATGAAACAAATTTTTCTAATTGACTGTTTCCTTGCTGTTTTTATGTTTTTCAGTTGAAACAAATCTCCGAGAATCTGCCCCCTGAAATTTCTGAGAGTGAATCCTTCAAATCCATTAATGTTCAAGTAGAATCGTTTTTGAATTCCAGCGTAACTGAAGAATCTGAATCTAATTCATCTAAGGTGGCAAGCCAACAAAACTTGCATTCAAAAACTGCTTCGGTCAGTGAATTTACCGACAGAACATATCATGGGATGGAAAATCATTTGGATGATGCAGGAATTCCAGACACATTGCACGATACTGAAAATGCTGCCCAGGAAAGTAATGGACCATCTGTTTCTGATATAAGAGAAGACACATCTCAACCAATAGCAGAAAGTGGATCAAGATCTAGAGCTTCAACAACTGGGGGACGAAAGGAAGTAATTGAGCAATTTGAACCTGGTGTTTATGTTACTCTGCTTCAACTGGAAAATGGTACCAAGATTTTCAAGCGAGTTAGATTCAGGTACTAAAATAGATGAATTTTTGAACTCCTTAATCATTGTTCACTTTGCTTTTGCAACTATGAATGATTTACACACCTACATTCTCCCCTCCCCTCCCCCCTCCCTCCCTCCCTCCCTCCCTCCCTCCCTCCCTCCCTCCTTCCTATGCAGAATCATATTTCAAAGAGCGTAAGTATAATACAATATTGCTCTACATAATATTTAAGAAATCTAGGATATACATAGCTGCGAAATTCAGAGACTTGATGGTTATATTCACTTTGAAGTAGCATAGCATATTATACAACATGTTTATATAGAAGACAATAACAACATCTTGTTAGGTACAACGAATTTTGAGTCCCAAATATCTCTCAAGCTTACTATTTCAAATTGACTACAATATTTCCACAGCAAACGAAAGTTTGCAGCACAGCAAGCAGAAGAATGGTGGAAGGAAAACAAAGACAGGCTGCTAAAGAAGTACAACACAACAAAGACTATCAGCACTCCATCTGAGCCATCTGTAGCTCCACCACCTCCCGAGGAAAATGGTGAAGCAGCTGCATCCTCCTAACTTGGTTTTGTCAAGCATTAATGCCAGCAACCAAATGCAGGATGTGGGCCTTTAGGAAGAATCAGAAGGTCATGCTCAGAATAGACTAGAGAATCAACTTTTTGTAGGATGTGGCACAAAGGTTTTTTCTTGACAATACAAAGGAAAAGCAAATTATAGTACAAGATGAAGTTTATATGACCTACCAGCCGAAGACGACAAGGTCATTCAGCTGATTGTTTGTTCTTTCAGCGTCTGCTATTAACATTTCAGTTGTACAGTAGTTAATGAACTTGTTAGGACAAAATACAAAGTTATTTGTAAAGCACTTTGGTTTCTACTTTATGAAAGTGCACTCCCATAATCTATGAGATCAATGGTTACAAATACCAATTCAAGCATTATGTCAAAATATATAATAAATATTATTAATTATAAAATATATTTTTTATGTAAAATTTAATATATCCTCATTTCACATTATGTCAAATTTTGGGACTGGGGGAGTAGTGTAGAGTATATTATCCACAGTACAATTTCAAGTTGCAACATTCTTGGGGCATTTGAACATTTTACCCGCGCTAGCCGCTAGTTGCTAGTTCAGGTAAACATATTTCTAATGGTACTCTATATCTTCTTGGCTAAGATAGGAAAACTCCATGAAGTTTTAGTATTTATAGTTTACACCCCATTCGTCACAAAATATTTGCATAAAAGCACCTTTTCCTTTCGTTTTTATTCTCAAAACTTTCCATAGAAAATTTCCCAATTTTCTCTTGATCGGTCCCTAACAGTCCTCAAAAACCCTAAACTTTATTACTAATCGATGGGTCAACAACAATCCAAAGAAGAATTGCTGTATCAGCAGGTTAATTGTGGTAATGCTGAACGTATCAAAGCTCTTTGCAGAGATGGCGCTGGCCTCGAGGTGTCAACAAGTTCATTACTTTGAATGCTCATATATGTGTACATATTTATGTATATATAGGTTTCAGAATTACACTTTTATTTATTTTATTATGTGAGTGGAGTTAAATTTGTGTATTATTAATTCGAGAAAAATTTGTAACTGAATATGTCATTAAATTGTTGAAGTGAAGTGTGTGTAGCGTGGGCGCAATTTAGAATTGGGGAATTTTATGAAGAGTTTGAATTTGGGTTTGAGCAGCTTTATGTTTGATGGTGATTTGGTGACCGAGTATAGTTTCGGATTATAGTCTGTCCAATTTATGCAACTGTTTCGGGATTGTTTTGGTGATGTGGGTTGATAAAGAAGGGAAGACTCCACTTATTGTAGCTTGCATGAACCCAGAACTTTATGATGTTGTGAAAACTTTGATAGAGTTAGGTGCCAATGTGAATGCGTACCGCCCTGGTAAGCCTTTTGACACTCTTCTTTCTTGTTTCTGATAAACCTTTTGTGGGGTTTTCAATGTTCTCTTATAAGTCATGTGTGTATTTTTAAAAAAGAAAATTTGGGTTGATAAATCTTTTAATTTTCAGTGACATTGTAAATAATGTCATGCACGGAATATGTGTAAATTGTAATTAATCTTTTTTGATAAATCCTGTTTAGGCAGTCATGGTGGGACTCCTCTACATCATGCTGCGAAAAGAGGTCTTGAAGAGACTGTTAAATTGCTTCTTTCACATGGAGGTAAGTTTTTGAATTGCAACTTTAAACCATAGGTTTTTTTACAGACAATGAATAGATAAGTATCGTTAAGTACTTAGCTGATAATTTATTATAATTAATTTCAGCAAATGCTTAGTGATGAACGATGACTGTCAATCTTCACTTGATGTTGCTAGAGTCAAAGGGTATGTGGCAACGTTGTCCGTGCAATTGAGGTAGTTTTGAAGTTTCATATTATTTTACTGTATTACTCTGATTCTAGTGAGCTAGGCAGCAATATTTCTACTATTTTAGTTATTATTAATATAGACTTACCTTTTGTTTTCGATATATGCTTCTTAGGGTCATATCTGCTTATTCTCTGGTTGGCTGCGAGAGTATATTGGGCCAAGCTTTCTTGAAAAACTTGCTCCTCAATTTCTTTCAAAGAAAGTGCGAGTGTTACTTTCATTATGCTCTTCTTTAATAAATTAAGAGGAAGCTTTAGTTTTTAAATCTAGTTTGTTGGCAAGTACAAATAAGAAGGAAGCTTTAAATGGAATGTTCCATGAAGCACACGCATCCATCAATTTTGTGGTCGATTAAGTTTTCAGAATTTGAGTTCCACTTATGATGTTAATTCCAATATTTCGTGTATCATGTGTGTAGCTGCATCCTGTTGCAATTGAAGCTCTAACAAACTCATTTTGCATGTGCTTCAATCAATGTCGACTCTTCTTGATTAGCATGACATGTGGTTTCAATTTTTCATGCTTCCAATTTAGGGCCATTGTAATAGAAATTAATACATTCTAGATTCTACATTGTTCATAAAACATGGGAAACATGTAGCTGAATTCTTGTTGATGTATATTACATTATGATTCAAATACTAGTGCTTTCTTCATTTTTACAAAACATCTATCTCAAATTACTGAGCTTTTGTACTAATACGAATTGCCATATTTGCAGTTGGGTCGTTGTTTTTCCATGTGGTTCCCATTATTTTTCAAAACCTTTCAAGTTGGAGCTTGCTATATTTATAGTCCACAGGTACTCGGATCTCCTCATTCGGTGTTCACTCAATTTGCTTTCGAATATCTTCGTTTCTGATCCTGTCTGTCCTTTGTAAGACCACAGCCACCTTAATATTCTCATTTTACCTCCCATCTTATATGCATGTTGCTTCTTAGATCTCCTAAAAGTCTTTGTTTAAAGGCATATGAATAACAGTTTCAGGAAGAAATTTTTGGATTCCTTTTATGCCTTTTGTTTTTTCACATGTCAATCGTTCTTTTTATTGTGGAATCTACCTTGATTGATTTGCCCTCTCTCTCCACATACGTTTGGTCAACCAATCTGTTGCAAGTTTCTTTCGCCTAGCATAAATTATGACCATACGAATTCAATGTTTGATCATTTGTGTTTCTTGTAAAATTTATACTGTGCTTGAAAGGTAATTGCATTATTTTCTTGAAAAAATCAGTGTTTTAACTTCTACAACACTTATGATGGACAAGCAGGATGCCAAACCTCGCACAATTTTTGCACTATGGAAGGCCAATATGGAGGAACTGAAACTTAACCAGGTTTATCCTACAGTGGTTATTTCTGATATTTCCAGCAGTAATTTCTCAACATGTTAAGTGTACATATAGCAGTTATTTTATTACTTAGTAAATTTTTGTGTGTGTGTATATATATTTATATTGTATTTGATTTTTGTCTTCATGCACAGTCCAGAGACGCTGGAGGTGAAGGGAAGGTATATTGTCCTCCCAAGAGGCAACTTGTAAACCTCATGGTTTTAGGCTCAAGTTTATTGAGTTTTGGGCTAAATAGCATCAAAGTTCTAGCTCTAAGAAAGAAAAAAAATTACTAACTTAAATAACTCATAAATTGTGTTTTGTGACTATAATGTGGTATTTTTATGGTTAAGTTGGCATTTCACTTTGGTCCATATCGTTTCACCTTCTGAATTTAAGAACTTCCGAATTCTGTATGTTAATTTGTAGTATGGCCCTTCTGGTCCATATTAGTGGTAGAAAATTCACCAGAACTTCCATCAGAGTTGCACTATCCAATTCAGTTACATTGACAGCTAGAAAATAAACAGATTCTTAGTTGTTTTTGCATATTTGGAACATCATAGTAAAAATGTACATATTCTGATAGTACCATGCAAGTATGCTACTACTTTACTAAAACTTATGCTTGCTTTGTTACAGAATCGTGGATTAAACTTGCTCCTGCTAATGCGAGTGACAAAGAACAATTAAAGTGGTTTTGTAATGCATGTAAGGAATTCATCAGGTACAGATTTTCATCACCAACTTAATTTGAATCATGTAAAGGAATTGTTGTGTTATTAATATGCTGTAAAATAAGTAATCTTTTACTGATATATAAAATACGTGTAGCATGACTTACTTTTCCAAAAATTTAGGTTATGAACCCGTCATTTCCTTTCCACACAAAAGGCCTTGATGTTGCAGGAACTGCGCCTCCAGCATCAGAAGATTTAGAATTAGTTATGGCCATCAATGCCTCCCTTCAGTCTGCGATACCAAAGAGACCACTGGCTCTTGATACTCAACCTGATCTTGGACCACATGCATCCACGAGTTGGACCGGTCCCACAGACATCACCAATCACAATGGTTCTGCAGCTCTGGGACCGCCTTCCTCCTCGTAAAGGATGTAGTAGCGATGGGAAATCTGGGAGATGTTCCAGAACAACAATCCTGTTTCTGTTTGTCCAAACACCACTTGAGAGCCTCACCCCAGTCCCGGCCCCCATCAGCACCACCTATTGAACTGCAGTTAATAGCCATGACCACCCCGTTCATTATCTTGTCCATCTGTTGAGATGTTGCTGCTACAGCGGATGGTATTAAAGAAGATGACGGTGCTTGTTCATCATTTGTAATATATGTTTAGACGCCCCCGTTGAGGGAGCTTGCATTCCATGTGGCCACATGGCTGGATGCATGACTTGTTTGAATGAGATCAAAGGCAAGAAATGGGGCTGCCCTGTTTGTCGTGCAGAGATTGATCAGGTTTTACGGCTGTATGCTGTTTAATTGTGTTATAGCAGTGAAAAAGATGAAGCTGTAAATGGTACGTTTTTCTCGTACATATATATATAATGTCGCACTTTATTAGGTGACAGCGTGATTTCTATAGATATTAGTATATTACGTACAATCCCCTTATAATGTATAGTAATAGTAATCAATATTTTTTTGGAGCCAAATTTGTTCTAGGTGTTATAATTACTAATACCCTAAGACTTCTTCCCTTCCAGAAACTTTCGTCGGTGGGTCAAAATTATTACTGAGTTATAAATAATTTGGCGAGATTCGGGTGCAGAGCTCTCGAATTAATTTTTTTTAATACTTTATACTTTCGTATATATAATATATTATACAATGAAAATATATGAGTATAATATATGGTATATATACATTATATTAACTCATAATAAAAAATTTTAATCACAACTATTCATAAGTAATTTATTACTTATTTTTAAAAATAATATAAATTAGATTATTATTTAGTTTAAAATATTATAGAGATACATATATTGAGAGGAAATGAGTTATATGTGGTTAAAATTTGATTAACAAAATTATAAATTTTTAATTTAAACTCGTATAATAAAAAATTTATAAAATTTTAGCGGGATCATTTTATATATAATAATTAAATTTTTTTAAATTTACTTTATATTATAAAATAATTTTTTTTTCCAATGGATCGATTGAGCCCCCCCCCCCACTCCCACCCCTCACCCCCACCCCCACCCCCACAAACTCCTATGTGCTTTCCCTCCCCCTCTCCCTCCCCTCCCCCTCCCCTCCCCCTGACACACACGTGTATGTACTCTGTCCATGCAACATTATTAGCAACTCTTTCGTCAGTGTGGCTAGAATTATACTTTTAATTATATTATAAATTTTAAATGTATCTTGTGTACATTTTCAAATTTGTATCACACATACCAAGAAAATTGTTTTAATAGTATGATGAGACAGATAAGGGGTACAAGAAGTTTACTATCACATAAAATCGCTCACATATTATTTATATACACTCATATATATTTAATGATTTACGTACAGAGCAAGTCACGTGGGTCATCATTCATCAAAATGTATGTGAGCTATATCTGAGTAATTTTATATGATAGTAGACTTATTTTAAGGGGTATTTGTTAGAGGCACTTACTAATTTTTTTTTATAAATTGTAAACGCCTAAACCAAACTCATTAGGATTCCTTTCACTACACATCTTTTAATTTTCTCAAATACATTTTAGTGACATAAATATTGCTCTTAAAAACAAAATAAAATTCATCACAAACAATGCAAACACAATAAAAAATTTCGCAAGCCATTGTGTTGTAGAAAAATGTTACTAAAGTAATATTTATGTCGTTAAATTTTATTTTGAAAAAATTGAATAATAGATGTAACGGAGGGAATCTTAATTAATTTATATTCAATATATATTTAGCAACACAAATATTATATGAGTGAAAAATAAAATTTCTCGCAAACAATTCGCAACACAAAAATTCATCAAAAATATTGTATCGCTTAAAATTTTGTAAATATAATATTATATCGTTAAATATATCAAGAGAAATTAAAAGATTAAGTACAATGGTAACAATATATATATTGTGGATTCTCTTTCACAGAGTTAATTGAGTTCCCTTCTTAGGGGAATTAGTTAAATATTTATACGCTCCGCTC
>JAINUV010000831.1:0-20710 GCA_020205505.1 Panax japonicus
AGGAGGGAGGCGGGAGGAGGGGGAGGGGGAGGGGGAGGGGGAGGCGGAGGGTTGGGAGGGGTTGGACATGAGGAGGAGGAGGATGAGGAGGCGGAGGGATGGAAGAGAAGAAGAAGGGAAACAGAAATGGAGTGGGAGAAAATCGTGGGAGAGATGGGGAGAAAATTATGGGAGAGATGGGGGAGAATTAAAACATATCCCATAATTAAAGGAAGCATAAATATGTACTAATAATGAAAATAAAATTTTAAATATATTAATTGTAACGACCCCAAAATATGTCCATTCTATCCAACCCATTCTGAGTCGCCAAATACATGGTACATGAAACAACTACAACTTTATTACAACAATTGTCGTGCAAAATACAACAAAATAAATGCTGTGAATTTTGATACAAATATATATCAACTGTGACTCATGTCCCAACCATGGACAGCACCTCATAATGACACCTTACATAAAGGTATAGTCGAAAACTATTTTAGAAATTAGAATCTTTGGGAAGTGCTCAAGAAAACCTTCGTACATGGGAGGCCATGCGTCTAGGTTATTATAGATATCATATGGCCACAGAATTATCCTTGGTTGACCCAATAGACCCCAAAGAAAAACAAGAAGATTACTATCATATTCTTCCCAATGGCGAGTCTTCTCTTGACATATCATTATCTCCACTGTCTCTAATTGAGAGTTATATTTCAAATAGACTCTAAGATCATATAGATAGTGATGGTAGATATACTCAGCAAGTGGATGAGCACATCCATGTCTTATGATGACACGAGGTGGTATGTCATTAGACATCTTGTATGACAGTGGCAAAATACCCTTCCAACGTTGGGTTCGCCTCACCCTAGTTGATTCACCAAATATAACTACTAAATGATGACCACCGTTCTATTCCCATGTTATCCCCAGCTCGACCCAGCTACACTCGTATTTCCTGAAATGAATTATGAACCAAAAGGGTGAGCACAACTAGCTCAGTAAAGAATATCATGACTAAAGATAAATAAATTATCAATAGCCTTCAACAGTAATAAATCAGAGATTTAGAACATATGGTATATGATAAAAAATTTCAACCATAGTTGCAGCGGAACGAGCAATCCATTAGAAGAGTCAAATAGACTATAAAGTCTATTATCTTCTCCATGTTAAAAGTCCACCAACAATATTTTATCCCTGTAACATCAATCAACAATTCCTGTCCACAATCACATGTATAACTCATAATCGTAATTGTTGTACTAAATTCCTTTTCTCATCCAGGACAAAGATAATTTTTATCACCTGAAACATCAAAGATCATGGTTATACCAAATCACAGTTCATGTTCATAATCATACTAATAAATTCATCTTTGCACTACGGCCAAAGATATACATCAACAAGTCATCTTTGCACTACAGGCCAAAGATATTCATCAACAAGTCATCTTTGCACTACAGGCCAAAGATATTCATCAGTTGATCATGTTCATCTAAACACATGTTCATCTTTGCACTACGGGCCAAAGATATTCATTAGAAATCATTCATCTTTGCACTACATGTAACAACCCCAAAATAGGTCCATTCCATCCAACCCATTCTGAGTCGCCAAATACATGGTACAGAAAACAACTACAACTTTATTACAACAATTGTCGTGCAAAATACAACAACACATATGCTGTGAGTTTGTATACAAATATATATCAACTGTGACTCATGTCCCAACCATGAACAACACCTCATAATGACACCTTACATAAAGGTATAGTCGAAAACTGTTTTAGAAATTAAAATCTTTGGGAAGTGCTCAAGGAAACCTTCGTACATGGAAGGCCATGCGTCTAGGTTATTATAGATATCATATGGCCACAAAATTATCCTTGGTTGACCCAATAGACCCCAAAGAAAAATAAGAAGATTACTATCATATTCTTCCCAATGACAAGTTTTCTCCTGACATATCATTATCTCCACTGTCTCTAATTGAGATTTATATTTCAAATAGACACTAAGATCATATAGATAGTGCTGGTAGATATACTCAGCAAGTGGATGAGCACATCCATGTCTTATGATGACACGAGGTGGGATGTCATTAGACATCTCTTATGACAGTGGCAAAACACCCTTCCAACGTTGGGTTCGCTTCACCCTAGTTGATTCGCTAAATATAACTACTAAATGATGACCACCGTTCTATTCCCGTGTTATTCCCCGCTCGACCCAGTTACACTCGTATTACCTGAAAGGAATTGTGAAGCAAAAGGGTGAGCACAACTAGCTCAGTAAAGAATGTCATGACTAAGGATAATTAAATTATCAATAGCCTTCATCAATAATAAATCAGAGATTTAGAACATATGGTAGATGATAAAAAATTTCAACCATAGTTGCAGCGGAACGAGCAATCCATTAGAAGAGTCAAATAGACTATAAAGTCTATTATCTTCTCCATGTTAAAAGTCCATCAACAATGTTATATCCCTATAACATCAATCAACAATTCCTGTCCACAATCACATGTATAACTCATAATCGTAATTGTTGTTCTAAATTCCTTTTCTCATCCAGGACAAAGATAATTTTTATCACCTGAAACATCAAAGATCATGGTTATACCAAATCACAGTTCATGTTCATAATCATACTAATAAATTCATCTTTGCACTACGGCCAAAGATATTCATCAACAAGTTATCTTTGCACTACAGGCCAAAGATATTCATCAACAAGTCATCTTTGCACTACAGGCCAAAGATATTCATCAACAAGTCATCTTTGCACTACAGGCCAAAGATATTCATCAGTTGGTCATGTTCATCTAAACACCTGTTCATCTTTGCACTACGGGCCAAAGATATTCATCAGAAATCATTCATCTTTGCACTACAGGCCAAATATATTCAATTATATCATCATTTAGGACTGAGGATGATGAAAAAATATTTTTAAAGAAACGAATCCAGTGAAACAAAATGACAAGGATTAATACTTTATTTTATCCATGTCCAAAAATACCTCAAAAATAATCATAGTGGTGTAAAATTCAAGAATGATCAAAACATGGATACAATCAAAGCTAGTATCCATAATAGATATTTTAGACGAAAAGGAAAAATTTTCATTTTTCGATGAATAGTGCCGTATTCGTGAATAGTGTCGTATACATGAATAGTGTCGTATACATGAATAATAACTCCGACACCAAAAGATAGTAATTTCACAAAAAATAACCTCTTCACGCTTCGTGAATAGTACTCGTGAATAGTAACTCGTGAATAGTAACTCATGAATAGTAACCCCGACATGAAAAAGTTTAAAATTTGATAAAAAGTTCCAACCAATATTTCAGCATAATGACATTGAAGAAATAATATCATTTTAGAAGAAAATAACCTCCCTTACTATCCCTTACCTCGAAAGACAGTACCTCTGATTGGAATAACACTGAACAAACTTGCACCGTATAGCAATACTCAAAGTATACTCAAAATACTCACAAGAATACGCTCGATAATATAGAGAGAGAAAACTTCAGTTTCTGGTGTGATTTTCAATTCTAACCTAAGCACCTATTTATAGGAAATTGCTTAGAACACCAAAGCAGAAAATTTAATTTAATATTATTATTATTATTTTCCTACGCATACCAACTGAATTCAGCCATCAACCACACATGCAAACCTTCTAGAAAAGTAATAAAATCGTTTTTCTAATTTAAATTATTTTAAACTTCCAAAAATCAATTATTTTGGAGCTTCAGAACTTCAATAATTCACAATAAATAGCCCTTTTGCCAGAAAATTCGAATCTCGCGACTTTTTATAGGAAATTCAATTCTCTACAACTTTGTAGAAGGAAGTTTTTCCAAATTCCAAATAGAAATTGACCAAAATCCACAAACGGGCGATTTTACAGGCTATAATCAAATTTCGGTCAATAATTGTGTCCACCAACACACAAAATATGTGTTAAACATTTAATGCCACAAAAATATTCTTCCTCCTCATATATTCACATATTCCACATTCATTATAAAATATCACCATTAATATATTATTAAAATAATATATTTAAATGAATTATTTTATCAGAAAAAGATAAAATTTTAATTTTCAACAATTGTCACATTAAAAATTTTCTCCATCTATATCCACATAAAATCAATATTTTCCTCATCATATGATTCAATAATTAATTATTCACAAATAATATTACAGAATCACAATATTGACAACCAGGCAGTTCCCAGGAAAGAGGGGGCTTTCCAATAAGAATTTCTCCTTACTGGCGCGCAATTAGGTGACCAAACCTCTCCTTAGACAGAACTTTCTAGACATTGTCAATAATGCTATCTAATAATATTATTCAGATAATATGAATTATTGCTTCGATAATGAAAAATACTGTGTAATGACAACAACAGCAATATAAAATATCAACGCAGCAATTATTGAATCAATAAAATAAAATACTGAACAGTAATTACTGTAACCATTATTGAGTAGTGCCTTCTTACGTAAGAGTCAATAATTGGTGCAATACCGTGTGCTACTGTGCAACAACGCGTATTACTTTACTTTACCCACCGGGTATTCCAACAGTGTTAACAGTAACGATTACGCCGTTATTTATAAAAAAACTTTAATTTGTCGTTTTCTTCATCCGACAGTTATTTTATTACGGGGCCCACAAAAGGCTGCGCCGTCGTACGAATATTCCCCGCCAGAAAGAATATTCTACGACCAAACGAATATTCCCCGACAACAATGAGTATTTTATAATCTCTTGCTTATTTTGAAAAAAAATTCATATATCATCCTTAACTTTAACTTTATATCAATTTAACCATTTACTGAATTGTAATTATAAGAAAAATTGAATACTTTTATTTCATAAAATTCAGGGTCTTACACTACAGGCCAAAGATATTCAGTTATATCATCATTTAGGACTGAGGATGATGAAAAATATTTTTAAAGAAACGAATCCAGTGAAGCAAAAGAACAAGTATTATGGATTCGTACTTTAAGCAATCCGAGTTCAAAAATACTTCATAAATAATCATACTGAAGCAAAATTCAAGAATGATCAAAACATGGATACAATCAAATCTAGTATCCAGAATAGATATTTTGGACAAAAAGAAGAAATTTCATTTTTCGGTGAATAATGTCGTATTCGTGAATAGTAACTCCGACACCAAAAGATAGAAATTTCACAAAAAATATCACCACGTTTCGTAAATAGTACTCGTGAATAGTAACTCATGAATAGTAACTCGTGAATAATAACTCATGAATAGTAACCCAGAAATGAAAAAGTTCCAAATTTGATAAAAATTTTCAACCAATAATTCGGCATAATGATATTGAAAAAATAATATCATTTGAGAAGAAAATAACATCCCTTACTATCCCTTACCTCAAAAAACAGTATTTCTAGTTGAAACACCGAATATAGGATATGACTTGAACTTGCACCGTATAGCAATACTCAAAGTATACTCAAAATACTCACAAGAATACGCTCGATAATATAGAGAGAGAAAACTTAAATTTCTGGTGTGATTTTCAATTCTAACCTAAGCACCCTATTTATAGGAAATTGCTTAGAACACTAAAGCAGAAAATTTAATATAATAATAATATATATAATAAATCTTCTACGCACACTTCTTGAATCTGAAAATCTGAATTCAACCCACTCAAATCACATGCTAGACCCACTTTAATGGCAAAAAACGTTTTTCTTATTATAAATATTTAAAACTTTCAAAAATCAATTATTTTGAAACTCCGAAACTTCGATAATTCATAATAAATAGCCCTTTTGTCAGAAAATTCAAATCTCGCGACTTTTTATAGGAAATTCAATTTTCTACAACTTTGCAGAAGAAAGTTTTTCCAAATTCCAAACAAAAATTGACCGAAATCCACAAACGGACGATATTACAGGCTATAATCAAATTTCAGTCAAGAAATGGGGTCCACCGACACATAAAACATGCTTTAAATATTTTTGGTAACAAAAATACTACTCTTCCACATATACTCATATATCCCACATTCATCATAAAAATATCATCATTATTATATTATTAAAATATAATAATATATTTAAATGAATTATTTTATCAGAAAAAGATAAAATATTATTTTTCAACAATTGTCACATTAAAAATTTTCTCCATCTATATCCACCTAAAATCAATATTTTCCTCATCATATAAATTAATAAGTAATTATTCACAAATAATATTACAGAATCACAGTACTGGCAACCAGGCCGTTCCTAGGAAAGAGGGGGCTTTCCAATAAGAATTTCTCCTTACTGGCGTGCAATTAGGTGACCAAACCTCTCCTTAGACAGAACTTTTTAGACATTGCCAATAATGTTATCTAATAATATTATTCAGATAATATGAATTATTGCTTCAATAATAAAAATACTGTGTAATGATAATTATTGAAACAACAGCGATATAAAATATCAATGCATCAATTATTGAATCAATAAAATAAAATACTAAATAGTAATTACTGTAACAATTATTGAGTAGTTCCTTCTTACGTAAGAATCAATAATTCAAAAATACTGTGCAACAACGCGTATTACTTTACTTTACCCACCGGGTATTCCAACAGTGTTAACAGTAACGATTACGCCGTTATTTATAAAAACTTTAATTTGTCGTTTTCTTCATCCGACAGTTATTCTGTTACGGGGCCCACAAAAGGCTGCGCCGTCGTACGAATATTTCCCGACATAACGAATATTCCACGACAAAACGAATATTCCCCGACAACAATGAGTATTTTATAACCACTTGCTTATTTTGAAAAAAATTCATATATCACCCTTAACTTTAACCTTTTATCAATTTAACCATTTACTGAATTGTAATTATAAAAAAAATTGAATACTTTTATTTCATAAAATTCGGGGTCTTACATTAATTGTGTAAATATTTAATGAGTGCACTTTTCTTGTAATTATGTTTTCAAATGTACTATAAAATGTAATTGTTCCTTTTTTTTAATATAAGAACAATATAGATAATTAATATTATATTTAATGTTATACAATAAGCACCGGCCCTGGGCTAAAGCCCAAGGTGCCCTTGCTTTAGGCCCACTAAAATTGACAAATTTTTAGGGCCACTAAGAAGTATTATGTATATATATACATAAATAAAAGAGCCCAGCCCACGTCAGTTTAAATTTAAAGGCCCACAAAAAACTTATCCAATGAAATAGGTCCAAATCTCAATGGCAAACTTGTAGTTTTTGAATCAAGAAGGCCCCTTTTTTATATTACACCTATACGTTCAGGGAAAGTTCTTAGTTTTTTTTTATGCCTATCTCAATAGCAATTCGCAAAATGCCAATTTTTTTGTTGTCGCTTTTAAGCCCTTGAAAACTCAGGGTCGGCCCTGTATACAATCATTTTTTTATATTTATTCACAACTTTTAAACGACTTATATTAAGTGATGGATGAAGTATCTTTTTACAAAATCATTCTCACGTAGTATAATATATATATATATATATATATATATATATGTATACACGGTAAGGATCAAGAGCATACTCCTTAAATAACATACCGCCTTAAATAACATATTTTTATCAAAACGACGTCGTTTTCATGGGACGCGGTGGCATTTTTGTAAATACAATGCCACCGCGTATTTACAAAAATGTCACCGCGTCCCATGAAAACGACGTCGTTTTGATAAAAGTATGCTATTTAAGGCGGTATGCTATTTAAGGAGTATGCTCTTGATTCTCACCGTATATATATATATATATATATATACACTACAACTCATATGAAGAACATAACAGCAGATAGACCTGACAAAATTTATCCAAGCCTGTGGGCCGAGTCGGGCCGTCTATCGAAAAGCGAGCTTTGAGTCTCATTTTTTCAAGGGTCCTTAACACTAATATACAACAATTATAAAGTAATTACAAAAATAAAACACACACAACATAATTACAAAAATAACGCAATTCATATTAATAAGGAAACCTAAAATTAAGGAGAAATATCTGCCATAACTAATCATTCAAATTCAAATATCTGAGATCTAACCACAAAAATAAATTCAAATTCAAATATTCAAATTCAAATTTCATAGGAAAGACTGCACAAATTTTTTATTTTGCAGGAGGTGGCGGAAGCAATTTTCAGAGGAGGTGGAAGCTTTGGGGAGGTGGTAATGGTGGCTTCAGAGGCAGCGGTGATGGCTATGGAGGAGGTAACAATGGCGGCGGTGGCGGTGGCGGTGGTGGCGGAGATGGTGGTGGTGGCTCAAGTGGTGGTTACAGAGACGGTGGAGGTGGATGCTGGGGCGGTAGTGGCAGGAGCAACCATTTTCTGGTAGTAAAAGGAAATTCTCAAGATACTGTAGAGGAGAAGATCATTAGTAATGTCATAGTAACCAAACTTTTATAACAAGGTAATCAAACTTTTATACTAAGGTAACCAAACTGTTATACCAAGGTAACAAAACCTTGGTAATTATCAAGGTAACCATACTTTTATACTGAGGTAACCAAAATTTTATATTAAGGTAACCAAACTTTTATACCAAGGTAACCAAAACTTTTATACTAAGGTGACCAAACTTTTATACTAAGGTAAACAAACTTTTATACTAAGGTAACCAAACTTTTATACTGAGGTAACCAAACATTTATACCAAGGTTACCTTGGTATGAAGGTTTGGTTACCTTGGTGTGAAGGTTTGGTTACCAACTGCACTATGAAAAAACTGATGGTGTGAAGGTGGATTGATTACCTTGGTATAAAAGTTTGGTTACCTTAGTATAAAAGTTTGGTTACCTTAGTATAAAAGTTTTGTTACCAAACTTTTATACTGAGGTAATCAAACTTTTATACTAAGGTAAACACCAATCAACAAAAAAAGTGATCATAAATTCATAATCAAACGCACATTTTGCATAAAATTAAGATCATAAACCTCAAATGAATAAAATTAAAGAGAAAATCTTAAAAATTAGTGCTCGAGAGAGAGAGGTAAAATAGAAGTACTTACAAAAACAGAATACAAAGAAATATGAAGAACAATTGGAAGAATGAAATAGATAGAAAAAATGGCAGAATAGAAGAAAATGGTAGAAATTGCGTCTTCATCTTTTATACAAAAATGACAGAAATGGCGTTTTTATCTTTTGAAAAAAAAATGATAGAATAGAAGAAAATTAAAGAGAAAATGACAAAATGACGTCTTCATCTTCTCTCTTCAATAGCGTATTCATCTTCTTTCTTCACTCTTCAGCTTTTATCTTTAAATATGAAAATGGAAGAATAGAAGTGCATTGGCGTACAGAAAATGAAAGTAGGAGGAGATGAGAGAGGAAATGACAGAAAAGAATAAAATGGCAGAATAAGAGGAGATGAAAGAGAAAATGACACCTACCAAAACTAATCCCCTAAATTAAGGAATCCTAATTATACTAATATTGTCATGTCAGCCATTATATATTAATCCCTTAATTTAAGGACATTTAATTATGTTAAGATTGAAAATAAAAACAAAAAAGTGTAATATTTTTGTAATTATTTTATAGGTGTATGATTTTTGTAATTATTTCTAAAAATGTACTATTATATGTAATTTACCCTTTTTTCAATTCATAAAAAATCGGGCCGTTTTGGTCCGACCCGTTTATGCTAAGCCCAAAAATAACAAAAATTGGTCATAAGACAACCTAGGCCCAGCCCAGCCCAGCCCGGCCGCATGTCAAAAACCGGACTTTGAACTTAACCTTCTAGACCGTCAAAATTCGAACCATTTTAATTCGGTCCGTCAAAAATCCGATCTGTTTGTCAGGTCTAGCAGCAGATGTACTAAATTACGACAACAATATAAAATGAGTTGTATTAATGCATGCTGTAGTCCGTCAATACTTGGGTATTTATATTTACATATACATGTGTGTAGTCTACTCATACTACTCAATACTCATACATGTATTGGCATCAATTCATCAGTTAATGAAAAATGTGTTCATAGTACACGCTAGCTCGTCTATCGATCTAGATCAATACGGACCAACCGCCCGTTGACAACTTTAGTATTATATTCGATCTACATCAATTCAGCTCCTGATGCATTACACAGTTGTTTATTGCTTTTAAATATCGTTTATTTTTTTACACTTGTATGCTTTATAAGATCCTATAATCACGTTTACCGTAATTATATATTTATAACGATATTTTTATTATAAAAATAATAAAAAATATTACAAATTTAACAATTTCCTTAATATATCTAGCAACAAGTCCATTACTTTGAAGATATATATATATATATATATATATATATATATATATATATATATATATATATATATATATATATATAGCTACTTATTCCCAAGGCTTATTTTGAGTAGATCGATGATGCATGCCCCCGCAGTTCACTTTGTTTTTTCGTGTGGGTACCTTCTACGTTGTACTAGTGTAATATTTTGACTCTCTCTTTTGTATTTGCTTTAGAGATTATGTTCTCATGGAGAGATATAGACGCGAATATAATGATATAAAAGGATTCAACCCACAGAAAATTATATTATAAAAATTAATGGATGAACAATATTACAAATATTAAATATATAGATGTACATAGAAAAATACATATGATGTGACATACCCAATTAGGTAAACTATACAAGCTCGTATATATATATATATATAAATTTCTACTCCGGATAATTAATATTTAATTGTAGATTTTTAAAAAGAAAACAAATGCTGGCTGCTCCCCTACTGTTACTCATTTCTAAGCCTACTAATATATAGTTGCACATTTACATTCCACACCCTAGCTGCTCTTCCGCAACCATGTCAAGCAAGCGGAAAAAGATAATTCGCCGTATAATCGTCGGTGTCCTCATCGTCCTCTTCATCATCCTCCTCACTATCCTCATCGTCTGGGCCGTACTCCAGCCCAAAAAACCGCGATTCGTCATCCAAGACGCCACCCTTTACGCCTTCAACCTCACCTCCCAGCTTCCCTATCTCCTCTCCTCCAACTTCCAACTCACCATTTCCTCACGAAACCCTAACGATAAGATCGGAATCTACTATGACAAACTCGACATCTACGCCACCTACCGGAACCAACAAATCACATACTACACCGCCACGCCGCCTATATACCAAGGCCACAAGGAGGTCAACGTTTGGTCTCCGTTTGTATACGGGACCAACGTGCCGTTGGCGCCATACAACGGCATGGCGCTAAGCCAGGACCAGGCAGTTGGTGCCATCTGGCTGATGATCAAGATTAATGGACGGGTCAGATGGAAGATTGGGTCCGTTACAACTGGGCGCTATCATCTTCATGTTAACTGTCCCGCGTATATACCGTTTGATAATTCCACCGGTACTGTTTCTGTTGGTGGCCCTGTTAAGTACCAGTTAGCAACGAATTGCAAAGTCAGTGTGTGATCCATACCGGTTAACGCCGTTATGGCAGTCTTCACTCTCTTATGTAGTCAATATATTTATTTTTAATTTTGCTGCGTAAGAAATTCAGATGAGACCGATAGCAAAACTACGATATTGTTACGTTAATTAATTACTTAAATCATTGAGCAATTACTTATTACTCCCTCCGTCCCAAATTAACTGCTCAGTTTTGACTTTTTAAAGTCAAATTGACCATTTTTAAAACTAATCTTTTTACTATTTTTGCTAAAATATAGGTGAAGAGATTATAACCAAAAGAAAGTATATACAATTTATTACTAATCTTAATTTTTATAATTTTAGAAATATATTTATATATGCTTAATTATTAATTCTAAAAATAGTCAATTTGACTTAAAAAAGTTAAAACTGAGCAGTTAATTTGGGACGGAGGGAGTATTGTTTTTGAATAGAGAAGGAAATTAAAGAGGTTAAGTAGGTATGTGTTTGGATGTTGTGGCCGGTGTCGTCATTTTTCTTTTCAAGTTGTTGAATAGCCAAAGTGTATTAAACAAATAATGATGAAAGTTCCTCCAAAATAATAACTCTATTTATATTACATAAACCTTTAAAATAAATAAAGTCCAATAAAATTAAGAATAAGCTCAAAACATGAACGACCTAAAATTAATTAAACCTAATGGCCTAACCTAATCAATAAATAAAATTACATTTAATAGTGCAATTGTCCATGAATAATAAATCAATTATTTCTTAATATTTCGTACGTCACGTGTCAAGAATTATACATATTAAGAACATATTTTTGTTTCATATGTATTCTTAATTAAAAATAATAAATTTATAATTTAATAGTGATGACATGATCATAAAACTATGACAACAAATTAACTTTGAAAACATTATCTTTTGTTTGATAATGCCACCAATAAAAAGAAATCTCTTTCGCGTAAAAAAAGTAATTTAAGAAGAAATAAGTAAACTATTATTAAGGAAAAAGTTGTTATAAACCGTAAGGAATCAAACGGCTTAATTTAACTATTGTGGGATTCATTCAATGTTTTGGTTGATCCATGAAGACTTTTGATATGTTAAAAGTTCATCATGTCTTCTAAATTAGTTGGTGAAGTATATGAATACAGCGGCATCCCATGTGAGAGTGATTAGGTTTGTTCTTTTATATATATATATATTAGCTGGGTCCCGTGCCTTCGACACTGTATGGACAATATGATTTATCTCATACTTTGAATGACCAAAATAATTTATTGAGTGAGCGGGAAATTTAGAGTCATTTGTATTTTATTAAATTATTATTAGATTATTAGATAGATAGATGTATTTTATTAGATAGATGTATGAACGGTGGGATTTATCTCAAACTTTGGACGGCCCAGATGATTTATTGAGTGAGCGGAAAATTCAAAATCATTTGTATTTTATTAGATAGATGGATGGTGAGATTTATCCCAAACTTTGGACGGCCTAGATGATTTATTGAATGAGCGGGAAATTCAAAATCATTTGTATTTTATTAGATATATATATATATATACACACGGTCCGGATTAAGTGCATACATTTATCTTACTCACCCGTGCGCACCCCCTTTTAGGCGACGATTTCGGTCATACAACTGTCGTCTATACTTTTAGCGACGGACAACATATAGCGTCGCTAAAAGTATAGACGACGGTTGTATGACCGAAACCGTCGCCTAAAGGGGGGTGAGAACATGTGAGTAAGATAAGGGATATGCACTTAATCCGGACCGTATATATATATATATATATGGTAAAAATGGAGGTACACAGCCGTGTAACTATTAAAGTTATACGGTCTACGATCGTAGAGTGATATCACTCTACGATCGTAGAGTATGCACTCTACGATTTGTGAATTCACTCTACGATCGTGGACTACTCTACGATCATTGAGTGAATTCACTCTACTATCCGGGGACTGTGTACCTCCATATTCCCATATATATATATATATATATATATATATATATATATATATATATACACACACGGTCTGAATAATCTTAAACTTACCTCTTATCTAACATACCTTGTTCACCCCTTTTAGTGACGGACAGAGTTACAATTCGATCGAAATCTAGGACCAATTGTGAAATTTCATAGTCGAAATCTAGGGTTTATTCGGCACCTCTAGAATTGATGTTGGTTGATTATGTCTTCCAATATTTATCATTGGCTGGTTTGTTGTATACGAAATAAATCAGAGGTGCGAGTGCTCTGGTTATAGTATACATCTACCTTTCTTAGTTCACTGTAGTGTGTATATAGATGTTCTATTTTTAGTATATTTTACAAGATTACTCTCTCCTTTCCAAAAAAAAAAAATGGTCTTTTAGTCATTCCAAAATTAATTTTAAATTTCTAGTTCAAAGAATGAAGGATAGGAGTTCCTAATTTGTCATAAAATAAACACTATTTAACTCACTTTTGATGCACCATTCGATTGTGTTTTAATTGTGCGTGGACAAGGAAATCGTACCTTGCTAGGGTTAGGGTTTCGTGTTGGCTGAGGAGGAGAGAAATCCACGAAGAGCACGAAATTGATTGATTGATTGAAGAGGGGAGAACGACAGGTGGGCGATTACTCCAACGACACGTGGCAGAACCCCTAGAATCTAAAAATCGGGTTAGAGTTATTGGGATTCCAAGAGCCTTCTTGTTGAGTCCCTTGAGTTGAGAACGAGTGTTCCAAACCCTTTAATATTTTTAGGTGGAATATCCAAGCCTTAAGTCACCAAAAGAGTCTGAGTCCTGTGTCTAGAGAGAGGTCCAAACCCTTTAGTGCTTTTAGGTGAAAAATCCAAGCCTTTAAGTCACCAAAAAGGTCCAAGTCTTGTGTCTCTAGAGAGATCCCCTTTCCCAATGGAATAGAAGGGGTATTTATAAGGTTCTCTGGAAAGTAGTCATGTGCAAGGCACATGCTTTCAGGAAAATTCCAGAAATACCCTTTAGTCATTAGAATAATGCCCATATTGCTCTGTCCTTCTAGCTATCAATCCAATCCCTCAATCAATTCCCAAAACGAGCCGCCTCCGCTAGTCTTCTGCCTCGGGACACGTGGAGGCTTCTCCTGGATCTAGTACATTTATTTTTGACTTTTCCATCTTCATTCCATTAGGTTATGTGAACCCTAATTTGCACATTTAATGAGGTCGTGGAACCCTAATTGTGTATTTAATTCAATTAGATCATGTGAACCCTAATTTTACACTTGGACCCACATTGTGTAATCAGTTATTTTATTTGTATTATTTTCGGTAAAAGTTTTTAAATCCATTATTTGTAATCTACTTGCAATAATTGTTTAAAGAAAATTTTCTTCTCTTTAATTATGCTAATGTATATTTTTTCCAGTATTCTTTGAGTTATTGGATAATGAATTTCTATACTTTTTTCAGCCACATGTTAGATATGAACTCACAGTATGGATATGTATATATGAGTATTATGTGATAGTAGCTATTGGACCATAACATTTTGAGTCTATTGGGCTATTTTTATTATGGGCCTTCGGAGTCTTGAGCTGAGCTATTGGACTGAACTATTGGATGACTGTGGTTTTTTTGGGGCTTGGACCGATGATCATTATAGAGATGAGCTTTGACTAATATCTCTTAACTTTAATTAATGTGGATTAGACATAACCCACTAAGGGTGGCAAGCAGTGATGGGATCAACCGGTGAGCTACTGCAGATGGCTGGTGTCAGGGGAAGTCGGCGGCATGCAAGACAAAACGAGAAGTATATGAGGGCAGGGCATAAGACAAATGAAAGGTAACTGATATTTTTATTACCAGAGTACTATAACTAAACATCTTCATTGTTAACTTTGTGATTATCTGTACTGACTCTCATGTCGGAGATATCCTCTGACGGTTCAAGTTGTCAAGTTTCTGGTATTGACGTGTTTACAGTGTAGAATTGGAAGCGTTTTATGTGATTGAAACGCGTGTAAAAATCTTAACGTTAACAGTAGCATTATTGATTCTTCAAATCAATCGAGTATTAAATTAACTTTATGAGTGAGAGTAATTAGAGAGAGAGAGAGAGAGAAAGAGGGAGAGCTGCATTTAAAGGTTATGGCATTGGTTGAATGGAGTAATTGAATAGGTAGCTAGGTAGTGTTGGTGAAGACTATGAACTAAGGAAGGAAAAGGTACCACAAAGCTACAACTACTCATTAACAAAAAGTCTAGGGGGAATGGGATCGGTCTATCGATCGATTTTTTTGTATATATTTAAAATATTATTTTTTATAAAAATTTAAATTTCCATAAATATTAAATATTTTTTTAGAGTTAAAAGAAATATCCGATCATCAGAGCGATCACAAAATCAATGTCACAGTGGAAGGACTAACTAATTAAAGACCTGTGAAATACTTATTTACAGTACTGTTTTGGTATATTAAAGTGGTATGCTAGACTGCGCCAATTTATCCTTCCTTCGTTCCAAAGTATATTGTTTTTTAAAATAAAATTGAGATATATATATATAGAATCGCGATCTGGTCCGGGAGCCCGGAATTTGCTTAAATACGGACTTGAGCTGTTAGCCGTTAGATATATCAAACGGTGTAGCAAATGACATACCTTTTGTTTTAAAACAAGCCGGATCTCCCTATTCGGGTCAAACAAAAAAGACAGAACACAACTCTCTCCAAATCCACACGACCCAGATATCATCTCTCTCCTAAGAATAACGATCCAGACCAAAAAGCTTCACTACCACTCTCAATCGGCGAAAATCTGGTACACCAGTCGCCGGCCAAGGTTGGAAAGCAAGTTCGTCGGACGAATTTGAAAGCAACTTCAAAGAAAGCCAAGGTATATTTTAATCTAGGGTTTGTTGGATTCGCCTCCACCCAGATGGGTTCCTGCTGCTCACGTTCTACTTCTCTTCATGTATCAATTTTGCTTAAAAAGTATAATACAACAAAAAAGTATAATGCAGTCTGAGTATGAACAGAGTGATGATTTATTATCTTCAATATATTATACAACAAAAAAGTATAATGGATTATGCATTATGTGGTAACTTGTTCAATATATTATTAAAACCTGTTATTTATATCAATGATATACTTTAGGCCCGAGTATGAACAGAGTGAGTGATGATTTATTCCATTTCCCTGCATATGCTCTTATCAGATTTTGTGTTGTAATGTATACCTTTGTGTTGTATAATGTATTATACTTCCTCTTTTTAACTTTTGTGTTGTATAATGCATTATACTCGAAATTGTTGTGTTTGCAGAATGCAGCATTGTGTAGAAGAGATAGAAATGGTATCATCTGGTAATTCTTCTCAACAACTTTACATTCCGCAAGTTAAAAATGAGTTGATACCGAAAATTGGACAACATTTTCACAACTTAGGCGATGTTCGTGACTTTTATAACAACTATGGTAGAGAAGGTGGATTTGGTACGCGGTTAAATTCTAGTAAGAAGAGTCCTAACGGTGAAATAATTAGAAAGGAATTTGTTTGTTATAAAGAAGGGTTGAGGAGAATTGCGCCCAACAAGACTCAACAGATTGTACGAAAACGGGGCCGCACTAGAGCTGCTTGTGGTGCGAAAGTAGTAGTTGTGAAAGACCGGACCGATGCAGGGGGGGTTTGTTATTAGACAATTTGTTGAGGGTCATAACCATCCTCTTACGACACCAAGAAAAGTACATTTGTTGCACTCTCATCGTGTAGTGACACTTGCCAAAAGAAATTTAACAGAACAACTATCAAAAGCTAATGTGCCAACATGGCAACAAATGAGTATTTTAGAGATGGAAGCTGGAGGTCTTGAAAATGTTGGATGTACAACACGAGATCTTTATAATGCTGAAAGAGATAGGAGGAGGGCTTTAAAGGGACATGATGCTAATCTGTTGTTTGAGTATTTTAAAGATGAGAAAAAAAAGAATCCCGGTTTTACTTTTACATTCGAGCAAGATGAGGGTGTCATGATTCATTATTTTTGGGCGGATGCAATATGTAGAAAGTCATACAAAAGTTTTGGGGATGTTGTTGTGTTTGATACAACTTACAATACGAACCGCTACAATTTGGTTTTCGCACCTATAGTAGGGGTTAATCATCATGGGCAGACAACTCTTTTAGGGTGTGCATTATTAAGTGGTGAAAAGATTGATGCTTTTGATTGGTTTTTCAAGGAATGGTTGAAAGCGATGCCGGGTAGCCCGCCCAAAATGATCATAACTGATCAAGATCCGGCCATGAGAAATTCAATTCAGTCTATACTTCCAAATACTTTTCATAGGTATTGCATTTGGCACATTTTGAAAAAGTTTTCTGAAAAAATAGGTCCAATTCCCTACAAAGAACATTATGGCGAGTTGAGTTGTTGTATATGGAAATCTGATAGCCCAAACGAGTTTGAAAGAAGATGGGCGGAGGTTGTAGGGAAAGCTACATTTGATACAAATGATTGGTTAAAGGAGATGTACGAAATCCGCGAGCGTTGGGTTCCGGCATTTTCACGACATATTTTTTCTGCCCACATGACTAGTAGCCAAAGAGTTGAAGGGGCTCATGCCTTTTTCAAGAAGTATGTGTCTCCTCAGAACTCAATGCTGGATTTTGTGACGCGGTTTAATAGGGGACTTGCCAAAATGCGACATAATGAACTAGATTTCGATCATAAGGATGTCAATGAAAAGCCACAAACAGTAACTGGCAGGGTAATGGAATACCAGATGAGTGAGTTGTACACACGAACTATTTTTTACAAGTTTCAAGAGCAACTGCTTGAAAGTGGCAAGTATGTGGTAACACGTACATTTAAAGATGACAACAACTGTATGTACAATGTTCAGAGTGTAAAGGAGGGTGATTCTAATGACCGTAAGCTTTCGTTTGACAAGACATCAAACTTTGTTAAATGTAGTTGTCAGATGTTTGAGAGTGATGGAATTCCATGTAGGCATATGTTGGCATATTTCACAAAAAAACAGGTTATGGAATTGCCTAATCAGTACATCTTGCGGAGGTGGACAAAATCTGCGAAGTGTGGCAGAGTTATGGATGACTTGGGTGGGAGTGTGAGTGAAATTTGTGATACTTCTGTGTTGCTGAGGCGTAGTAGTCTCTTCCAAATTGCGTCTAATGTTATTGATGAAGCTGCATTAAGTGAAGATAACACAAAAGAGTTGAAAGAATTATTGTTATCAACTCAAAAGAGGTTTGCCGCCATGAATCATGGTAGCATAGATGTGGAAAGGAGTATCAACATGCCCGTTTCTCTTGAGAGCCAACATGATATAAGTCTCAAAGAACCATCTTCGGTAAGAACAAAGGGTTGTGGTAAACGGCTTAAGGGAGGAAAAGAGAAGGCTATCAAGAAGGCTAGGAAATGCAATGGTTGTGGGATTGTTGGAGTGTTGCATGACAAAAGAAATTGTCCAAAACTTGTTGGACTGTGCGATGAGGAGGACGTAGACATTAACGATGATTGTAAGTCTTTATTTGCCTGTAATTTTGTCTCCTTATTGCAATTTTTTGTCTCCACATTTCTCCTTGTATTAATTTCTCATTTCCTAATTTGTGTTTGTGCTCCTGATTGTTTAGGACTTGGAGAAGGAGGAACTTCCCCCGCACATGACTCGTGTGTAGGACAGGGCTCAGCTGATCTACAAAGAAATTTTGAGGGTCTATTGTTCAACTATGTTATTGTAGTTTACTGCTTGCAAGTATTGTAAGCTATGATGTATCAAAGTATTGCAAACTATGTATCAAATTATTGCAAACTATGTCTCTGCCACTGATGTTGTATAATGACAGTAGTATGAAAAGTAATCTGCATAATTTTGCCACACACTGTTGCCTAGACTAAAGTTCATACTCTGCCTTCATGATATTTTTCCATTCTTCAAATGGTGTCAACTATTCCTGATACTAGTAACAGCAGATTGCCTGATGGCAAGTCACTAGTAGTCATCCAATGTACTGTTTTAGATAAAAACTGAACAGATAAATGATAGTGATAAGTTAATGACTGTTGAATTAAATTAATTTTTATAGTTATTGGTTTTACATGAATTAGTTATTTATTGCCACACTGGTTTAACTCTTGGTTTGCAGGACTATAGTACATTTCTTTTGGGTTATGATTAGCTAAAGAGTTGTCTTTATTCCAATTTTAATTAAATACAGATTAGGCCTTTTTTCATTTACTAGTTTATTAGCTTTAATGAAAGATGCTAGTTTATTAGCTTTAATGAAAGATGCTTTAATGAGTTGTCTTTATTCCAAGTATTGTTTGTGAAGCAAAAGATTTCTCTCTCTCTAAACTCGTTTATTATTTATTTTACCAGCCATATGTGAATTTTATCCTGTTACTTGTTAACATAGTACACAAAATTACTGTACACACTTAACATCCACATTTTCAACAAGACAATTATATTCAAGAAAGTTAACCACAGATTTTTTAACCCACTTGCAAATGGAAAAACATTACAACAATGAAATCAGTCATTACAATTAGAGTTACATAATACACAATCATTACATATCACTTGACGAGTACATATCATTTGACAAGTGCCATGACAGACACTACCAAGGCTAGCCCACAAAAGAACACCAAGATATTGATGATGTGTTTCAAATTTGCCAGATTGATTTCAACGACTCCAAGTCGAGCATCGTCTTTGCTGCGCAGCTGCACGTGTGCTTCATCAGCAGAGTTGGTTTCGCCATACCCAATTGGATTGCACCAGTCCCAAAACTTACATTTTCCTTTCTCCTTTTCCCTTGGACATTCATAGTAGAGCTTTCCAGGATTTTTCTCTGATTCAGATATTCTTACAGCAGCTCTCAGGCGACAATAACATATCTTGTTTCTAAATCGAATATCATGGGTTTGAATGCTCATATTGCTTGACGTAGACATGCCTTTGTTGAAACTTATCTGCCACATTCAATGAGAACAACAGTAAATTATTGGAAAAGCTAAGCACAATTGTGTAGATAAGATGCAGAATATCTCCAATCACTTGACAAAAAAGCAGAACGATCAATGGTTCCAATATACAAACTACAAATGCATCAAACCTTTCATATCAACTCCACAAAAGGATATTTATACGAAAATAAATCAAACAAGATAGAAAAACATTATTATTATTAATAAATTTCACTTCCATCCCTGCAAACAACAATTCAAACAGCAAACA